>MU159870.1:0-80206 GCA_015888305.1 Antheraea pernyi | reverse complement strand
TGGTTTGTAGTGTTAGCTCCGTAAACGTCGTTGATGTTGCGTGCCGCTTGTGCCGCGTTGCTGTCACGACGGTACTCATATTCCATAATTATTCGAATTTTTAACGTATCCATGATGACAAAAAAGATTGAAATGCGTTGAAAATGTAACACTAATCAATAAACAAATGACTACTTTTGGAAAAAGAATTCCATGTTTTTAAAATAAAATTAATTTGAAATTAGAATTCTTAGCCAAACAAAAATTATTTTGATTTGAAATGGCCAGTACTGCAGAACGGCAATTTCATAGGAAAATAAATACCTATTACATGAAATAAATTCTCTTTTATATTTTACAGCATTTGCAATTATATTGGTCATATAATTTTGTTCGTGTTGGCAAAACATTTAATTATAGTTATATTAGTTATATAGTAATATAGTATATATTACTTCTTGACAGTCTTTTATAGTAGGTAATATTATTTCACCCAAATAAACTATTGAATTTTTTTAATAGTGTTTATATCTTACGAAGCTGGGAATTTTTGACGGGATCTTGGAATGTGATTTAGTTTACTTTATACTTTATTCATAATCTTGTGTTATTTGGCTCTATAGTTTGTAATATTGGTGGTGTTTTATGTAATATAGTTTGGTTATTGTGCACTAGTGAAGTGGGTGGGTAATAATACTACGGAGCATGGATTCTGACTTACCTCAACAGATCCCTGGAAAGGTCTAACAAGACGGCCATCTTGTTAATTCATTGAGATGATCGTAAGAAACTTGTAATATCAGTACTTACTCGACAATGGCAGTAATAATCTACTAGACTGCCAAAAACAAAATAAAATAAATAAAATCATACGGGGTTTGTTTCAATTTGATCATGTATATATATTTAACGCTTAGATACTTATGATACCACTAAATCTCTACAGTGAAATGATACAAGTTTATGCTTTGTATTTCAATAGAAGCGAGAACAACGAATGTGTCAATTGACGCAGTTTTAGATTCCTACAATGGGCTTTTGGGGAAGGCCAACGTTATGAAATCATAATATGTTGGTAAGACTTCTTACTGGCTACGACCCTCAAGTTGACAATCCGTTGCTAAGCACTTAGGTATAAGTGTGTTCTGGAACTGTCCTTGATGGCCAATTATCCTCAAAATTTAAAGTATTACCATGATATGAGATTTAGACACGCGGAAGCGTGTCAAACCAAGTTCAAGCTAACAGAATGGCGAGCGCACGCTACCGTGTGTAATATTACACGAACCATTTGGACCTACTTTTCACTTTTATTTCACTTTATCTCAAAAACTATTTCACATAAACATGTCAAATTCAGCTCATGTATTGAGACTTGTGAGATATATAAGTGCTTTAAATTTTATACACACGTCAAACGGTTATTTGAATATTAACGGCCAAAAATCGACATTTTTATCACTGACTGATCTATAGACCTAAATTCTAAGCTAGTTCCGGATGACCTAGAAAGTTCGAATTTGGCATCCAGATAGGTAGTTGGGTGAAACTAGACAAGTCAGGCCTTGAGCTTCAATATTATCCCAAGTTATAAGCAGAAATGATATTTTAAGATGTTATAACATATTTTATGTTGTTATAAATAAATTTCGGACTGACCATTGAACTTCACACGCACTTAGATTCCACTTCTTTTGTCGTTGAAGTCAACAACCAAGGCATATATCACAATTGGGTGTAAGGGGTGTCGAAAAACTTGAGACACCCAAACGAACCTAACCTGTACGTGGTGCACACTGCTGAATAACGAACGAGGCAATGGCGAAAGTGGGGTGGTAGGGTTTGACAGTCTGACTGGCTCGCAACCACCATCTATATGGTGAAAAAGCCCGTCATAGTGATTCGCTTCTTCGGGTCGCGTTTCGGAATCAGCCTGTGCATATCCAGCTTTTCGCAGGGCGGCATGATAGCGGCTACGGGCGATGGATTGTGTGTCTATCGGTGGTCGCCATTGTTTTTGGATTAGTACTTTTTTATTTGCTTACCATCAGGCATAGTGCAGTCACTTTGCCGTGCTACAATAAAAAAAAAAAAACAATATTGAACTCTCATTTCACATTTATGTTTTTGATGGGATTATATGCAAATGTTGACATCTAATAATCGAAATAAAAATAGTGCCTATATCAGTATGTACACCCGGAGTTAGTGAAACTTCTTTGGCTGTCATGTATTCAATTATGTATACATATATTATACTTAGTTCCAAGGGATACACACTTAATTATAGATTTACGCATTTCAATATACTACTAGTGTAGTCCGGTGAAGGTGTAGTCAGTTCGAGAAAAAAGAATATACTACTAGATCAAGACACACCCTTATACATACTTACACAATCACATACATCCAAAAAAATACCCACCTTACGTTTAATGCGTAATGGAACTTTTTCCCTACCATGCTATACGTAGTTTCACTTCAAAAACTAAAAATAGTCTAAATAATTGCTCTAATTAATTGTTTTCTAAATTCAGATATAAAACTTGCACCATAACAACTTTTAAGAACTCTTGTTAGGTAAAAGTAGAAAGAAAAATATTCTCCCGATAACTTAATAAGTAATTATGGAAAAAGTTACTTAAGAGTAAAAAATTTGGTGATCGAACTCACTGAATTAATACCGTAAGAATTATTCAAAATCTTTGTCACTTGTGTTTTTCTTTGATATAGCTTTCCTTTCTTATAAATTTTATTTTATGTATTTTAATAATGTTTATTATATCCAAGATTTGGAAGTAAAAAATTATGCAAGACGTTTGCTTTATTTTAAATAGTATTACTAAATCTTTGTTTTACGTTTCATATCCGTAATTAAATTTATACTATGTCTTCTAAATAGGCACATAACTGTCAAACTGCGATCTTGATCGTTAGCAACTACAATAAAAATATATATGACATGAAAAACAATAACGTATATGTTATTGTGTATATCGGGGGAGCTACTATTGACCTGCGATACCGCGCTATTGACTATATCGGGGGTGTTACTAATGACCTCAAACGCTATTGGTTGAAGTTATCGGCTGTTCAATACTTACCCCGATGTGAAACGCCATTGATTGGAGGTATCGGCTGTTTAGGTATCTTGATGCCTTAGAAGGCGACCGATGACTAGATGCTGGACATACTCGCTCAGACAGTCGAGCTAGTCACATCTACGGATACTTTATTGTAACTATAGTCAGGGTTGTGTTTCTATATCGGTTTACGTTTTATTCGATTGTGCTTGGTGGATTGATCGATCAAATTATAACCATGACGTTATTGTGGATGACGTCGTACTACTATATGGTCGCCATTTTATTGCTGCCACAACATGTATTATATGTGTACTTTTTGGGTGGTGGTTATACCCGAACCACGCGCGCTGGGTTTCGGAGCCATAGTTTTACGGTAAATCCTATCTCGGCACGAACTAAAATTTCGCCACTCCTTATCTCTGCCGGACCATAAAGCTGTGGAAATCTCCCGGCCAGTGTGTTCCCTCTTTCCTATAATATGGGAACCTTCAAAAGTAACGTGAAGAGACATTTATGCAGGCCGGCATGACAGCGGCGACCGGTGAGGGATAGCGGGTCTCTCGGTAGTCGCCATTGTTTTTGGATTATCCTGTGCTCACCATCAGGCACAGAAGTCACTTTGCTGTGCTACGATAAAAAAAAGTGAAACTCGTCTCATCGTCACCGCACGCTTCGCATGAGCTATATGTATACTGTTTTATTATCACGGCGCGGCAACGTCCGCCGGGTTGGCTAGTTTTGTATAATTCAGACTATAATTAATTTCAAATATTCAAAAGAGAACACAGTTATTCCATTGTTTTGAATTTTCACTTCTGTTGGTAATCCTTATTACCTCTTTTTTAAAATTCCATGACTATATGTTTTTTATGAATTTTCGCATCTAGACAACCTTCGTTTAATCTTAGGAGTCATTCACAAAATACGTCATGCTAAATTTTACCTTTTTAACCCTTTAACTCTTCATCACACTATGTTACATTTTCTGCGACCCACTTATCAATATTGCGTGACGAATGATAAATTATATGTTACAAATGTATAATAAGTCGTGTACACTCATTATGATATTAGTATAAAACAAGTTTTACTAGTACTTAGGCTAAAAGAGTTTTAATTATCAGAGCAGGGCAAAATAATTGCATCCTGCTAGATATTTCAATTTTTTTTTGCATAGTATAATTAAAAAAAAAAGTTAAACCAAGATATTAACGTACATAGATCATCATATCTATCTTATATTATTAATATCTTTAAACATGCATTTTTTGTATATTTCTATATAATCAAGATCTCTGAAATGGCTCTAACGATTTTAATGAAATTGAACATACAGGAGGTTTCGGGGACGATAAATCGACGTATCTATGGGTTTCATGTATAGAAAACCTTTTTATCAGTATTTTCAAGCCAATGAATAAATATACTTAAAATATGGAGGTAAAATTAACCGCTACTGTAAAAACTAAAAATAGCTCATTTGGGAAAGCTGGTACTCCGTTGGTCAAACTGACCTCAGTTCGAATCCTGGTATTCTTTTTTTCTAATTTTGTGTTTTGCTTATTTAATCACGTATCAAATTGTTTCATTTAATTATTCCTCTGTCGTAATCACTGATAATGAAAGTTGAAAATTCTAACTAATATTCTAAATTCGAATGCGAGTTTGTATATCTGTTATCCCTTCACGCCTTAAATACTCTACATAAATGCGAACAAAACCGCTAGAAAAACTAATTTGTCTATAATTCACCACTAGGCGATGCTAGTATATATCTTACGGTTATTAAGTTTTATATTACCATTTAAAACAGACGAATTCGTGGACGGTAGTTAGTCAATGTATAAATATAGAACGAGATAAACTTTATCGTAAACAATATAGGCACCCCGCGAAGTTATGTTTTGTTATTTTTTGTCTGATATTATTCTTAGGAAAATTCTATGCGTATACGTAAATACGATAAGCCCCAGTAATACGTCGAATATGATCGTAAACATATTTACTAAAAAAATCTCTGTTAATATAATATTATCAAGAACATAAATGTTGATAACGTAAGTTTTTATACAGGAAACCATATGTTTTGTGCTTGATTGAAAGATACATAGACATTTGTGTTGCTATCTGAACTCCACTCTCGATTTAAGAACAAAATCAAAAATATTTTATTCAAGCTAGGCCTTGAGAAGGCGCTATTGGACGTTAAAGGTACCACCGGTTCGGAAAACAACCCAGTCATCGAAGAATCGACAAGAAACTCGATCTTTTATCTTTTCATCATATATCTTTAAAAAAAGGTAGTTTGGTTTTTAACATTCGTTTTTGGCGGAGAGAAGACAGACGTCACCATTCTCTACATATTGCTCCACAGTATGCCTTTTGCTAACCCACTTGATGTTTAAAATTACTTTCCGACAAATTTGCTTATATACTTTGGGACTTTGTTATAAAACCAAAAAATGAACCCTGAACAAACGATTACAATTGAACATACAGTAAGAGAAAATAATTCCAATACAAAATAACAAAAATGAATAGTCAAATATAAACCTTGGAGTTTTTGGCGGGATCTCAATATGTCTTAGTGGATTTTATATTTAATTCACAATCTTGTGTTTTTTAACTCTATATTATGTAATATTGGTGGTGTTTTACGTTCGTTATTGTTCCGTTACGTTATTGTGCACACGTGAAGTGGATGGGAAATAATACCACGAGATGCCACAAAAACTCCAAGAAAAGTTCTAACAAGTTTTTTTTTTCTAAACCTGATTACGCTATTGACCTAGCAAGATCTTAAAAGCATCACTGTATTATTATATGTTTGTTAAAAAGATAAACCAGATCGAGTTTCTTGCCGGTTCTTCTCGATGACTGGGTTGTTTTCCAAACCGGTGGTAGTTTTGACGTTCATGAGTGCCTTCTTAGGGCCTAAATTGAATAAAGTGATTTTCAAATCAAATGAACGTCAAAAGTACCACCGCTTTGGAAAACAACCCGATTATCGCGAACAATCGATAAGCAACCACGAAGCATGAATTCTAAGATGCTACAAAAACTCCAAGAAAAGTTCTAACAAGTTTTTTTTCTCGACCTGATTACGCTATTGATCTAGCAAGATCTTAACAGCTTCACTGGACTGCTAAGACGAGCGCTTAAGGCACTCAGCCGATTTTATTTGACAACTAGCCTAAAGGTTCACGGCATACCTCGGCTTGGGCTATTGCCTGACTCATACAATTCGCGATCTATCTGATCTATATGAGTTATTGAAACATATATGTGTACCAAGCATACATGCCTCAATAACACATATATGTACTTTGTGTCGGATAATTTTTTCTAAACTATTTCAGTTTGATAAGGGAAAGAAATAAAACTTCCACTTTCATGTGTAAGCATGTGTGCGTGCACGTGTGTGGAGGTGATATGTTTAATGTTGTTGCAGTGATGTAAGATTTTGTGTCGCTGTATCGCGCAGGCAGCGTACTCAAGGGCTCCACGCCGAAGGAACGAACTTAGGTTTGAGCCTAGGGATCTAGGGGACCTAGTCTGGTGTTCTAACAAGTGAGGTACCATCTTCTTAGAATATTGAAATAATCACAAGATACTTTTAATATTATTGACAATGGCAGTAACAACCTAGAAGAATGATTGCTAAAAATAAAAGAAAGAAAGAAATATATAAGCCATGATTATACTTTATAAACTCAAATAATCAATTCATTTAATACTGTAAACACTTATACATTATTGTTGAAATCATAAAAATCCTTAAGTGTTTATTTTGAAAGTTATAACGATAGCAAAAACATCTTTCAAAGTTATCTAAAACTCAAGTTTTCAATCTAAACTGTACAAGTATTGTCTATTCAAATAGTTAGGTAACTTTTAATTACTGATTAATGCCAATTATTAAAATTTTTGGATTGTTTAAAAGCTATTACTGTTTAAATTTTATCATTGTTCGTTGTTTTTAGATTTAAATATTCTTGCTTGTTATTATTTTTGCGGTGCGATTATTGTAAGGCGATCGTACTAGTGATTTAATGTATGTACTAATGACTTTAGGGTTCGTACTAAGTTACTATTCCCTCGTAAATGATGACTAACTGCATTATTATTATTATTGGCTATCCATTACTGAATAGACGTTTTAAAAAACGAGCGACTGCTAGGCATAGTATATATAACTAGAATCGTCGGACTGAAAATATATCCTTGTTTATGAATAGTAGAGTAGTTTACGGTCTTCACTAGCTTAACAAGCTTTAGCTCCCGACTTCGCTCGAGTTAATGTAAAGATCGCATGATTTGCTGTATCAAAAAAATAGCCCCGGCGCCATGCGCGTCATGCCACGGGATAGCAGGATCTCGATCTGGTCGATGCATCTCGAGGCCGGCTAATAAACAGCACGGACGAACACATAAAATGACACTTACACTGTAAGTACACTGTAAGAGTTCGACAGAAACAGTTCTAGAGATATTTCGAGGGGGCAGTTCGAGGAAGGAGATACCCAACAATTCTACAAATAATCCTCAATAAGCTACATAATTATAATGAACTTACGTTTTAATTTACCTGTCTGAGCGAGTGGTCTGTGAGCATCGAGTCTTTGAGTCACCGAGCGAAGAGTCACCAAGCGACGTGTCACAGAGCCACTAATCATCGAGGCACATACGAGACCATATATATACTATATTGAACAATAGAACGGATTATACTGTTTTACAAACATATCAGTTTATTCGCCATAGATATTATCAAAAATGTAGACTATTTCTTATTAATACTATCAATAATAGAGATACGATGCGATAAAACATTGTTATGATTGAATTTAGTAGAAAAAAGTACCTGATATTATTATTTACAAAGAAACATCACTATCTGGATATATAAGCAAACCCCAATTTTTCAAGAGAGCTTCAGTCTCAGAGAATTCGTGTAATAAGACAAATGTAGCGTAAACGCATTGTACATGAGAACCTGATTACTGGAAGATTAGCCTCTGCTCATCTAAGTAAAGTTCAATGAACCGTTGGCCTGTGTAACTGATGTATCTTTGAGCCGATCCGATAGGTTGATACGAACTGGTGACATAGAGTAAAAAAACAGACTGATGTATAGACTTGATACTTTGTAAAAGGAATACCCTTTTTCTTTCCTGGAAAAGGTTTTAACGCCATCAATTTTATTGTAACTCATCATTAGGTGACACACCAGAATATACTTTCATTATATTCAGTATATCCATTCTATCGTCAGGAGAATATGTATATATATTTCGACACAAAGTTTTACACAATATCCATTCAAATATAACTCGCATATCTATTACAATAGCAACAGCTAACAATAGCGACAACTGGTAACAAACGCGTGAAAAACACAATGAGTCTAATCTAATAATGAATATTAAATGTATTTTATATCTTAGCATATCGTTGATAATTTCTTCGTACATCACTTTAATTTTTTGAGTTGGATCTAGTTATTTATATACATTATTACATATAAGGTTATATATCAACGGTGGTAGAGCCACGCTGTAACTATTACGGGTGTCAGCATGAATGGGTCGGCTCGGCCGGGGTAATACCACCTCTCATAGAAAACCGACGTGAAGTAACAGTGCTTGCCATTGTTGCGTTTTTTTCGGTCAGTGAGAGCGCCCGAGGCCCACCTGTCCCCTTCCTCTCTCCTCTCCCTCCCCTAACCCTCCCTCCAAAGGGTGGCAACGCACTTGCGATTCCTCTGGTGTTGTTAGTGTCCATGGGTGGCTGCGATCACTTAACATCAGGTGACCCACATGTTCGTTTGCCAACTATGAATAAAAAAAATAAGACAAATGAACAAGAAAAACAAATTACTTATCCATCATTCTGGAACATAAAGTTAATGTAGTTCTCCATATAAAATCCTGTTTATAATACTCATGAAGAGCTAGCTATTCGCTGATGGTGGGCGATAAACCAGAATGACGCGAGAATGCGAGAGTGCCATGAATGTTGAGACATTCGCGGATCTATTAAGATGCACTCTACTTTTATATTATTTACCCAGATACTTCAGGCAATAATATTACATGTCGGCGCATAAGCTTCAACTAATGTTATAAAATAAACCAACCATTCCCATATGGTATTACTGACGTTAACAAAACCTATTTATATTACGTTACTCGAATACTATCGGAGAATTTCATTCATATATATAATAAATACCACCAATATTTGATACATTTGTTGAAGTTCTATAAAGCTGCATAAAGTTTTTGAAATGAAAAAGATTAAGTTGAATATTCAATGGACTAGTAGGCATTAATTGGTCGTAATATTGTCCTCTCTGATGTTTTTCATAATCATTTAGCACACACACGTCTGACTGATTTCGATTCGTTCGTTTTACGCTCCTTGTTTTTTTAGGCGAATTTATCTCGATCAATCACTTTTATGTACGCTGATATGTTTTTTTTCAATATTTATTCATGTGTCTATTCTGCTAATATCAATTATTGGGGATATAAGGGCTTGTAATTCGATCCAACGTCCATTATTATGTATTAATTGCCAATTTATTGAAATATATGTTACACTAGTTGTATCCGCAGCTCCGCACGCGTTTTTTTAAATCGTATTAAAGAATTATAGAATTTGGGACTGTATACAATTACAGAAACGCTCTTTAAACAATTGTAAGTACGACGCGCACGCTATTAAAAGTAACATGTAACGTGTACAGTAGATTTATAAATACAGAAAGCGTGCTAAATGAGGTTTGTCATCAGCAACACATTTGGAACCTTAACCCACCATATAACTACCTCAGTACACTGTATAAGGAACTAACGAAACAATAACTTAAAATATTCAAATTAAAATAAAAAAATAAATTAAAACAGCCTGTGTTTGTGGGGGGGGGGGAGGAGGGGGGGGGAGTGGAGAAAAAGGTGGGCCTCCAGCCCTCTCACTGACCGAACGATGCAACAATCCCAGCACTGTTACTTCACGTCACACAGAAACATGTGTCGGGTGGTAGTACCCCGGGCGAGTCAACACATTCAATGCTGAAACCAGTAATAGCTTCAGCATGGCTCTACCACCTATACCGCCTTCACGTGTGCAATATTCTAGTTTTATGTAAAATGTTTACCTCCCATAACGAAATGCTTCGTATTGTCGTTGTACCTGCAAAACTGGATATTTTTTTTAGTAATATAAAAAAAGTTCATTGAAATACCATACATGTATACACGTGGAGGAATTGAAACTTCTTTGGCTTATATATATTAAACGATATATATATGAAAATGTTCATAAACTATACAAAGCCCTGTAGTATAAGTACTTAACTATACATTTATAATTTTTGTTTACTACTCGATCCAGTCAGACGCTTATACATACTTACATATACACTCAAATACATACATACATTACGTTTAATGCGTAGCGTATATTGCGTAACAAAATTATTTTCCTACCGTGCCATAAGAGATTTCACTTCAGCAAAGTACTGTACAAAATTTCTTGTACTGATCTTAGACCTTTGTATATTTCTTTTAACTGTTGTTTAGTTTCTACAACGTATTGTGCATTCTAACCTACTTTAGTAAAAAAAGTATATGTAAGGTTTAAAGGCGTAGCCAGGGTATAAAAATGTTTATTAGTTAAATTCATGAAATACGTTTATTTGTCACAAATATATATTCTAACTAGCGGTCCGAGCGGACGTTGTCCTGCCTTGATAATAAAAAAAATCTAAAATTCAACCGCAGCGTGACCTACCGGTTTCAATTGTGAATCTAAACCATTCTCGGATCCACTCGAACACGCACACAAAATTTCATCAAAATCATTCCAACTGTTTAGGAGGACTTCGGTGACATATACACGTACAGAAGAAATGTATATATAAAAAATAGTTTTATTTCTATATATATATATATATAACAAGGTGATTGAATAGTAATAAATAAGAGTGAATTGAACGGTAATTTTGTTTTTCGTATCGTTCTAGAATCGTTCAACTCCAAAAGGTGAGCACGTATCGTGTAACTATGAATTATTGATAGAGGCCATTCAATTGTCCGTATTTCGATCGACAAACACGCAAAGGTCTCTTACATTCATTGAAGCCTCCTTTACAATGTCTAGTAATACCAGTTTTATTTCCATTTTTATCTTTATTCCTTAATAATGTACATAATAAGGTTTCTTTTTTTTCGAAAAAAATGTTTAGAAACAAAATCTAGGAGTACTAATATATAACTATACCTAAAATGGGCAATACGCAGTCGTGACTACTACAGAGTGTAAACAGGGTGTTAATAAGAATGATTATTTTAAAAACTAAAAGAATATTTTGTAGACAATTAAAAAATACGTGGCCAATTTATTTTAGTAAACTGAGTGAAATTAGTGAAATCCACAGTTTTATATTTTTTTCACATACATTGATACCAGCCAAATGTACCAGCCAACGCATTAGCGTGTTATAGAATGAATTTAAAACATATCTTAATTTAGATTTTCTGAGACTCTATAAGAAACAAGCATGTTTTAATAGACCTCTATTAGAAATTCAAAATATTTTATATATTCAACATTTATGATGTCTAATACCAGTTCATAAGTTCTTATATATTTACAGAGACCTGTCAGCCTGTAAGAGATTCACTGCCGAGCCGTAGACATCTTCCCGAAGGAAAATGTGGGCATAATCACAACGCCATACTACTCGCAACTATTCGCAATGTTATCTCCGAGAAATACATAGTTGTGGTACTACAAGAATATATCTTACATTTAGATTTGCTCGCGATGTTTTTCTTCCTTTCCAATTTAAACTACGTCCTTATCATTATTTGTATATCACGTGTATTTCATGTAGATACTTTATATTAAATTTCACGAATGCTTCGCGTTGAATCCAATACTGAATCTTCTATCATATTAGAGTAGCTATAAAAGTTTTGCTAGAATAATAGACTCTCTCGACTTGCTCGCCCGACCGAGTTAAACAAACCTCGACCGCAGTCAACAATTTCTTGAAACTTATAAAATTTATATGAGAAATCGGAAAGCTATTTCAAATCATTTTAACTGAGTTACAGGTAGGTTTTGTTATGTTTCATTATTATTCAAACCTGTTATTCTGTTTGTAACTTATTACAAGCATTAAATACAAGTATGTAATTAAAAATAAATTATTGTAGCTTGAGCAAATGTTTTTAGTTTATATAATGATATGGAGTCATATACTCTTTTTAATGATGAATACCTATATATATATCTATACTAATACATAAAGCTGAAAAGTTTGTTTGTTTGGTTGAACGCGATAGTCTCAGGAACTACTGGTCCGATTTGAAAAAATCTTTCGGATATAGATAGCTCATTTACCAAGGCTTTTAGGCTATATATCATCACGCTAAGACCAATAGGAGTGGAGTGCCAATGAAGAATGTTTTAAAAACGGATTTTTTTTAGTTTTAATTGCTTTCGCTGCGTGCTAGCGTTAGTATTATATACATTGCCATGGTAACGTGGTAAGTTTCTATCGCAAACATTTAAAAAGATTATTTTGTGTTCCTATACAAAAAGTTTATTCTACGTTAGTTTAGTTTCCAATTTTTTATTTGCAATCTATTACGTATTATACAAATAAAGTGTGTGTATGTAGAAATAGGTAATAACTTTTATACGATATTAGCGATATTAGCTACAAATAACAAAAAAAATCTTTTTATATTCGGTCGATATTTTTATACTTTGTCTGTTTGTTTGTTTGTTCCGGGCAATCACCAAAACGGCTAGACCTATGACGTGCGTGTCGTAGTTACAAATGTTTTTGAAAAGGCATTTCTGTAATGTACACACCTACTTACAATTTTACATTTCTTTAATACATTTAAAAAAACGCGTGAGGAGCCGCGGGTGACAGCTAGTGCTATAATAAAATTGTAACAAAGCCAAATCTGTACATTCAATATTTTTTGAAAATTTTGATCGGGGTCGGTTATGTTATCGATATAGAAGCCAAAATTATCTTTATAATTTTTGTCTGTCTGTCTGTCCCTGTGAACACGCATCACTCTGAAAGTACTGAACCGATTTTGATGAAACTTGGCACAGTGATAACTAATATTACAAGATTACAGTTTTGTTCTGTTTTTTTTTTTCTGCTAAGTTTTGTTCCATAAAACGCAAGGGGTTCTCCAGGATAATGAAAGAAAAAAAATTGTAGTTAATGTAACTAGACTTTTTTGCGACACCTTAGTACAAGAGCCAGCAACGTTGTGAAGAACGAGAATTTTAGAAGAGCTGGTTCTTTAATATGTAGATATATTATGCCCTTCCAAACAGGATTCAGGATACCTGGTAGCCGGTTAACGTTGTGTTTTTTAATGCGCATCACATCTTTACAGGTAAAAATTTTGTAACTCGTATTACGTTAAGAGATTCATTATTTTACATCTTTTTTTATATTAATTGTGTCACATTTTCGAAGATTTTCTATAATAGCGTCATTAATGGCGATACTACTCGCACTAATGTTATGCTAGTCTAGAGTAAACGAGATAGATATACTAAGGATAGATACAGACAGTATCTATAGTAATATTATAGACCTGGAGGATTTATTTGTTTGGTTGAACGCGCTAATTTCAGGGACTATTGGTCTGATTTGAACATTTTCAGTGCTAGATAGCTTATTTATCGAGGAAGGCTATATATACATCATCATACTAAGACCAATAAAACGGAGCAACAATAAAGAATGTTTCAAAATATTTTTTTTTAAGTGATACTCCTCATGCGACTTCCAACAAGGTTGCGTTAAACGTTTAACGCTATCATGCAGGGCGTATGAAAGCACTGTTGCGTTAAACGTTAGGCGATCAATTGTGAATTGTAAGCAATGTTAATAAAGTTTGTCTTAAAGAAACAATATCATTTCATTAAAAATCAATTTCTACCCCTTCCTATTTTCGTTTCCACATTACGAATTTTCACTTCTTCCACGCAGAGGGACTCCACGCACTATTTTTTTCCTTTTCAGTACCGGAGGTGCGTGTTAGCGTTAGCCGAAAGTAACTATTCCACGCAGACGACGTCGCGGGCAGTAGCTAGTAATTTATATAGTTAGTAATTCCATGCTAACAAATTTTAATATACGCTTCTTCGTTAAAAATCTACACCGCGTTATGTTTATAAATGTACTTCTTTAATTTAAATACCTGAGAAATTCTCCTGTTGATCATAATGCAGCTCTGTAGTAACACTGGAATATTGTTTCCAGTGTTAGCTGAGATGTGTATACTAAGGCATAAATTTGCATGGTAATGAGTCTTGAACGTTAGTTAGCTAAGATATCGTGAGATGCTGCTAGATGAGTTCCGGGAAATCGAGTAAATTAAAATTCATACAATGTAAGTTTTAAGTACACTTGCACTGAAAACATGAATAGCAAAGCTTTGATACGTCTTTAATAAATAACGAGTGTTACAACTATTCTAAGCCATATTGCATTACTTGCCTGTAACTGTAAAAATTAAATCTGGTTTTTTGTGGTATGGAGAAAATGGACGGATGTTAGGTAATCCACACCAAGGGACTCGCAAGGGCGTTGCCAGCCTGTGTTTGGGGGTAATGGGGAGGAGAAAGAAGAAGGGAGGAGAAAGAGGAGAGGGGAGGGGAGGTCGGCCTCCGGCGCTCTCACTGACCGAACGAAACGCAACAATGCAAGCACTGTTACTTCACGTCGGTGTTTCTGTGATAGGGTGGCACTACCCCGGGCGTGCTGACCCATTCATACTGAAACCAGTAATAGCTTCAACGTGGTCTATCACCTACAGAGTCGTAATAAAAAAACGGGTTATATTAGCAGCTGAAACAACAAAAACTAATTGTTATATCAGAGACAGGAAAAATTAAAGTTAGCGTGGATGATTCCACACTGATTAATATATAAGTCGTTACCGTTCAGCGCGGCAGATATATGTATGCCTAGTCTTGCAATAAATACTGAAACAAAGAAAAACAATATTTTCTATTGCAAATAACATTTATTACTTTTACAGTGTGTTAGTTTAATACATCAATATAAAAGAATTTAAAATATAAAAAGCTTATTCGATATGGTCTCCATTGGCTGCAATATAGTCTTTTAAACGTTGAGGCCAGTTATCAATAGAAGCACGTTTCCATGGGAACATTCTTCACTGCCAATTGTACGGATTATTTTGGGGACTCCAAATTATAATGGCGTTTAGAGCAAAGCCGTACTCTCTAAAACTGATCATAAATCATAACCCAGCGGATTAAGGGACTAGACGACGGCCAGTCTTCAGCTCTGATGAAGTGCGAAACGTTCGTTTCTAACCGAGACTGTGTAGACCGAGCTTATGACCCGGCGCCGAGTCTTGCTGGAAGAACCTTTCTTGGTTATTGACCATGGCGTTGTACCTAAAAAAGTTAGATTTTAAACTAGTAATATAATATATATATCTACCAAGGTTGTTCAAGTTTTTTTCTCATTTGGGCTAAACAGACGATTCAGACATTTTTAGCATGCGACTCGGGTGTAAGATTGGCATAGCATTGCCCATGCAAATAGATTGCAGACGGAAGTGCAAACTAGCATCCAGATCTAGATCTCTAGATCTAGCATCTAGATTTCTGCAAAGTAAAGCCTTCGTCAATCAATTTTATTTTTAACTGTAATTTCTTTAGGAGGCATTGAAATTCTGATCCGCAACTTTTTTGTGTGACGAAAAGTGGTGGAGCTAAACACTGTGTCGGGTAGTGTTGATAACACCGGTTATCGTCCGATCATCGTAGTTATAATAAGCAACGTTAGACGTAGGCAGTACTTGGATGGGTGACCACCTGGGAACACCGCGTGACGTTGGCTTTTTGTTGTATTTTTTTAATTAAGAATAAAAATGTTTTATTTATATCGTGTGTCTTTAGGGCAAACATTATATTTTTTATAGATAGTATTTTTTTGGGTCAGTTCATATTTTTCGAGGGTTGTTAGTATTTTTGATCTGTTTCGTAGGTATTAAACAAATGTATTGTTTAGTAGTAGTATGAAAATAAGCGAAAAAAAGACTCGAATATTAACTAGTATTTAATACGTACTTAGTGAGAAATAAAGTAGTTCCAATACAACGTATTATTAACGTAACAGTGGTTTTTGTTCCACGATATTGGAATTCTTCCTTGGACGGTTGGACGACGCCGTCTCAGAAGATTTAATTTCCTCTTCAGTTAATGTTTGATGTAGTTCTATGTGGAAATTGAAAATGTCAATTTTTCTAGTCTATAACTCTGAAAATACTTTTACCAATTGAAAATTTATATGTAGTAGAAAGTTGAATACTCAAGAACTTATTGTAATGGCAAGTGTGATTTTTACACAACGTATATGTATCATTTTTACATAGTATAAAACAAAGTCCCCTACCGCGTCTGTCTGTCTGTCTGTTCGCTATAAACTCAAAAACTACCGATCGAATTTTCAGTGGATAGGGTGATTCATAAGGAACGTTTTAGTATATAATTTGTCAAGGATTTTTCCATAATCAGGGCGGGATAACGTCTGCCGGGCCTGCTAGTATCTAATAAATAATGGGCCATAGATAGAGTATATAATTTCAAATTGTTGTCAAGTAACAATATTGTTTGTGCCACGGCGCTTCTTGACGGTTCGCTTTCGATCAATCCATGCTCGCGAATATGACGTGATCGGTTTAAATCCAAACGAGATTAGAATGGTTTATAGTGGTTGGTTGCGAAGTTACACGAAGTAGACGTCGATACGACAATTAAATGATAACCAAATTTAAAATACCACTTATCAAAAATGTTTTATGCCGATAAAGAGAACTTATTATGAACAGGTAGCATTTTAGAGAAAAGGAGATCTAAATTGCTGGGCTTAAATGCATATCTGTGGGTATTTATTAACAAATTGAAGTTTGTGTCATTTTACGGTCGGTTATGGTGTGACATTGTTCATTTTTCTGTATATTTTTAATAATGGTACAGCCACGCTGAAACTATTATTGGATTCAGCATGAATGGGTCGGCTCGTCCGGGGTAGTACCACCCTCTCATAGAAAACTGACGTGAAGTAACAGTGCTTGCATTGTTGCGTTTCGTTCGGTCAGTGAGAGCGCCGGAGACCCACCTCCCCTCTCCTCCCCTCTCCTCTCCCTTTCCCTCCCCTAACCCTTCCTTTCAAAAGATGGCAACGCACTTGCGACTCCTCTGGTGTTGTTAGTGTCCATGGACGGTGGTGATCACTTAACAGCAGGGGACCCACCTGTTCGTTTTCCACCTATGATATAAAAAAAAAAAAAAATTGTATTGAACGTGCTACCAGTTTTCTTCAATACCAAATCAAATTGCTAGTAGTGCATTTTCATGCTACATGAGTTTTTCCATTTTGCTAAGCAGTACAGATCTGTCATAGAAGATGTGTCTTTGGTGTAAATCGTATGCGGAAATGTCATAGAGTAAAAGCACACAAATTCTAACTAATATGATAAATGTAAACGTGAGTTTGTCTGTTACGGTTCCATATCTTAACTACTCAACGGATCATTAGGAAACTTTTCATACATCTTGTCTGGGGTACACAAGACGATATAGGGTAACTTTCACCCAGATAAATTAATGTTCCCGAAGGATTGGCCAAAACTACGTTAGAGCGCTGGAGACCCACCTCCCCTCCCCTTCCACTTTCCTCTTCCCCTTCCATCCCCCCCCCCCCCCCCCCCCCTTCCCTAACCCTTCCCCCTCCAACACACGCTGGCAACGCACTTGTGACTCCCCTGGTGTTGCAAGTGTCTATGGACGGTGGTGATCACTTAACATCAGGTGACCCACCTGTTCGTTTGCCTCCTATGATATAAAAAAACGCATGACAAGCTGTGGGCAAAAGCTAATATGATACAATATTTATACTCAGTTAAAACAAAATCTTAATTCGTTTTTATAACAATTGGTGCTTGATAGTTGAAATCTAGTCTGGGGTTTTATTTTTTTTTATTTTATTGTATCACGGCAAAATTACTGCACTATGCCTGATGGTAAGCACAGTACAATCCAAAAATAAAGCGACCACCGAGTGGCTCAGTATCCATCGCCGGTCGCCGCTGTCATGCCGGCCTGCGAAAAGCTGGATATGCACAAGCTGATCCCGAAACGCGACCCGTAGAAGCGAATTTCTATGACGGGTTTTTTCGCCGTATACATGGTGGTTGCGACCCAGTCAGGCTGTGAAACCCTACTACCCCGCTTTCGCCATTGCCTCGTTAGTTATTCAGCAGGGTGCACCACGTGCAGGTGAGGTTTGGATGTCTCAAGTCTTCGATGTTATTCGACACCCCAACTCATCATTTTACTACTCAATACAATACAATACTACTCAAGCTACTACATTATAAAATGCCAATTAAAATATTTTTTATTTTATTGATATTATAATATATTTTGTTCTGAGGAAGTATCAAAATAATACCAAGTGAAGTTGAGGAGTAATAGCTGGACCTGAGGGCCCATCTCCTCATTGCCCTCATTGCACAGGTCCGGCAGACGAGGGGAGGCAGCTGGTGTGTACCCAGTCTGCCTCTCTATAGGTAGGAATCCGTCGGTCACCTTTCGCTGGGCGGACCGTGGGGCTTTACAAAGTTAATTAGCATTGTACGATCCCTTGCCGCCCCAACAATTACGGTCTGTCAGTACACCGTGGATTAACCGTGCAAGTCCGGCATAACTCACTCTTCCCCCCGGGAGGTTGGGATTGGGATTGGGATAAGGGATTTCCCCACGTTAATACAAACAAAAAAAAAATTGCGCATGGATTTATCATGAGGAGATGTGAAAGAATTAAGAGAATGTTAAGTACGGAGGTGGATGGACATAGAACTGAAGGAAAACTGAAGAAGGTGTGGACGGATTGTTAGAAATATAATATGTGCATAAAAGCTGTGAATATTCAGCTGACAACTAGTAGTAGATAAGAGTGGAAGTGAAAAACTTGTTGTGCCTACTATACTTAAAAGGAATCTGGATAAGATGATAATGATGTACTGATTTATATCTAAAATATATCTATGTTTGTACGTACAACATTAAATTGAATATAGTTTCTAGAATGACAACTTTAAATATAAACACTAGCATAACACGGTTAAGTAATAAGTTAAATCAGTAAAGTAAGTAAGCGGGTTACAAATATTTCCAAAACACAAACAAAGTTTAAGCTTAAACCGAAAGTTTGATTGTAAATCACATATTTTATTAGCCAAAGTTTACTTACATTTATCACGGATTCAGGATGTGGCTCCTTTGTTAGCGTATCAGATGAGAGCATCAAAAGTGCTGTAAAAAAAATTTGTTTTTATAGAATCCAACAAAAAAAAAATCGCATCGTCCTTTTTGAAACCAATCGGAAAAGTGTTCACTTGGCAAACTGAAAGTTGGCTGCAGGCCAGTTTGTAAATTTTGAATTTTGGACATTAATCTCTGAGAAGCAAAGACGATATTTAAATGTAAAAAAATATATTTTACGTTCGCATAGTTCGTTGACATGTGGTAGATTGTGGCTTAAAAAGATTTTCCATGAGCCGTAGTAACGTTTGAAATGTGATACTTTAATCTTTACTTTTTCTGAAGTAATATAAATATTAGCCAAACTATTACTTACTAACGGAGATTCTCCATTCTGAATACGCGAAGTGACTCACTTAACGACTTAAATTATTTTTTTAATATAAAAAGAAACACTTTTTGTAATTTAAATGTAAAAGTTAGACATATACTGTCGATGACTTTCTTGTAGGCATTATCAAGCTCTACAACTTTTCTCTACAACTCAATCATATATCTCTCATCGTTAAGGCAGCGTTCGTAAGAAACCTTTTCGTTCGACCGTTTTTACTTATTTTGTAAATCCGACTACCACAAAAAAGTCTTTTCATTTTTCGGGTTAATATGAGACTCACAAATAACGTGGCTTTCTATTGGTAAAATAATTTTCAAAATCAGTTCTGTAGTTCCAGATATTGTCCCCTACAACCTCACAAACTTTACCTCTTTACAATATTGGTATAGATAAATGTTTTTTTTTTGCATATCATTAGAGCCTTAATGAATTTATTTTTAATACGTTAAGCCTAGATGGGAACTGGCTCTCAGATACAGCTACTGGGACCCACCTATATACTTAATAGTTGCTTGGCCGTCGTATTTTCAACATGAGAGTTATCGCCTGTAAGGCGGGCTTACAAAAATCTCTAGCACCATGCTTGGAGTATCTGTTCAGTTAATATATATTCGTTTCTAAATAAGCTTATTGTTAACTTTAGCTACTCAACAACTGCTACAGCTTCTTGTTCCACGCTTTGCAAACATGGGCTTCTATAGAACCAATATTTTTTGCACAAAGTGTCGTGGGATTCATGAAACACAGACGTATTGACAAATCGTACACTACCGCTTTCATACTTAACTAATCACTGGCATTCGTAATGACACTTGGATTCTAGTTTCATCCACGTGTCGGTACTAACACTGTTAAATATAATCTCCTTTATATGACACGGTGTCGTGTGACGCTTAGGGGCGTAACTCTAAACTTTTGATAAAAGCGTCCCGAGAGCGACTATGCTACTGTTACTGTGCTGGTTGCTCCAAACGATTTGGTTGGTTCCACAATGTGCCCAGTTTTGGAAACGATATATGTATATTCGGAACGAAAGAAGTTTATTAATCAAACTGTAATTACATAAGTAGAGAGTATATTTTCTAAATCAATAAAATACATTATCTTAAGAGATCATGTATCTTGGAGTAGATTGTTAAAGACATCATCCTAGTTAGCAAGAACCAGGTGGTATTAATGGTGAGTAGTGGTGGAAGGGACAACCTTTCCACTAGCGGTGGAACCAATGTGGGGAACCTTGACCTTCCATAGCTGTCGTTCGGCGGATTAGAAGATAATAGCAGAACCGGGTTGCCAAAGTCAGTGGGGGCCCGGGGTGCAGACGTTGGTGGTCCAGCCACCGGGGGTGTCGCGAAGTTTGCTCGCGTTACCCTGTGATATTTTGTGTGATCTATCGTCGAGGATTTTAGTCGTTAAGAGTCGTCTTTTGACACTACTATACGACTTGTAGAGTAGTCGACAGTATTAGTACAAGTAAGAATATTTTCCACGTATAAAAAAAAGGTGGTAGAATATGGCAACCATGATCGATTTAATTATGTAATTCCGGCATTAATTATATGATTGTTCAGTAACCGAGCGGGATGATAGGATCTTGTATTCGATAGGGTTGCGATCAACATATTTATGCCGATAGCACCGTAACTACTTATTTTAACATTTCAACTTAGTTTATCGAGTTGAGATTTAATCAATGTATCTCAGCTGCGGAAAGTCTCGTAAGTATTTTTTATGCACCATGCTTACCATCAAGTACAGTGTAGTCAAGTTGCTTTGCTACCATAAAAAAAGCAAACCATTGAAAAAACTTTCAGATATTGATTTTTAGAATGTTTTATAATGATTTTTCGGCGAAGCCATATCGAGATTATCAAAGTAAATGAAACCGGTAAAATTGGCCTACTACGAAACATTGCATTTAATACACGTTGAGATTACACATATCGAAATAGAATATAAAGTGAAAGCCTTAACAATCTCATTGGTAATTATTACATTGATTATGTCCTTCTTCAATGTAAAGTGTGACGCCCAGCATAGATGTTTTTTTTTCTCGAATTGACTATGCTATTGACCTGGCAAGGTCTTTACAGCATCACTGGACTACACCCAAGCATAGATGTGTTCCAGCATATGTACTTAATAGTCAGTCTCTCTAGGTTTAGTGTGCTAATCTTATACAACATTGTCGTTTAAAGTCAGCTAAGATTGTGGTTTAACTTAGCGTTAAACTATAAAAAAATAAGTGAACCACGAAAGGTGGTGTTTTCTTTTTAAATTTCAAGGTCTAGTCTTGTTAATCGTGTGGCTCTTATGATCTAATTTGAATATTATATGATATTTATTTTTATTATGACCTCATTGTAGATGGGATCTGCAAAGCAACTCCTTTCACGACAATGTGTTATCACGCGTCGTTATCTAGTCGACAGCTCGTGCGCGCAACGACATAATATCGTGCAGCCACATCGCTTGCATTCGACCCGTTTTTTAGTTTATATTATACTTTGATAGCTTTATCTCAGTGTAGCTTATCAGAATAATTTAATGGTACATATGTTTAACGTAAATATACGTTGATTTCTTAATTGAAAACTTTTTTAGGTGCGGTATTTTTTTAGTAGATAGATAAATTTATGATTTCGCGTCATGACATGCTAGCACGCACAACCGGCCGGCCGTATTGCGCGGCTTGAGTTAAACTAGTGACGTGTAGTATAACAGTCTGTGTACATCTAATTTATATATTTTTTATTGAGATTTTGCAGCCCATCATATTTTTGATTGATTAATAAAATATATATAATTATTGTCCAGAGTGCCAACAGATGTGAAAGCCAGACTAATAATAATAATTTCAATTTAAAAATTATGAAATTTAAATAATTCGCACTATAATTGTTTTAAAAATTTAAAAGAGATCACAGTACATTGTTTTGAGTGTTCACTTCGGTCGGCAGCCCTTATGACTGCCTCGATTATTTCGTATTTCTTAGTTAGCAACCAACATGATTCATTCATATTCAGCCGGCAAAATAGATCAACATATTTTATTAGATAGCATATATTAATTGATATGTACAGTGTTACAGTTTTATGAGACTTGTTTTTTTTTATAGTAGCACGGCAAAATGACTGCACTGTGCCTGATGGTAAGCACAGTACAATCCAAAAACATTGGCAATCCAAACTGGCACACTATCCATTGCCGGTCGCCGATGTCATGACGGCCTGCGAAAAGCTGGATATGCACAGGCTGATCCCGAAACGCGACCCGCAAAAGCGAATCACTATGACGGGCTTTTTCACCATATGCATGGTGGTTGCGAACCAGTCACGCTGCAAAACCCTACCACCCGCTTTCGCCATTGCCTCGTTCGTTATTTAGCAGCGTACACCACGTGCAGGTGAGGTTGGCTTGGATGTCTCAAGTCCTAGATGTTATTTGACACCCCTTACACCCCAATAAACCCCTTACAAACAATATTAGGTAAAGATACAGAAGTTTTTAATTTTTCAATAATTTTCTTTTATAAATAAAATTTGTTAATTTCTGCAACGAAATAAAAATGTTAAAATAATTGAATCAAAGGACACTTGTTAACGACCCTCGGGATATTTTATAAATTCATTAATAATACTTTTAAAATTCTCTCCTTAATTCTTATCGCTAACTACAGAGGCTTAGGTATCCTCGAGAGAGTTTTGAGAGGCCCGTTTCGCCTCTACTATTTCGAAATGCGAGACGTCTAAAGTAGACACTCTTAGTTAACTTTGAATAATGTATATTTACTTAATTATATAATAATAGTTTCAGGTGAAGTTTCAAATTTTGAATGTTTAATAAACGGACTCTCCAGAGCTTCTTCGTTATCTATAGTTGCTTTAAGTTATTCAGTTACTCTTTGTGTTTTTATTACATTATCTTTACTTAATGAATGACATCTGCAATAACTGATATTTGTAGATAGTTAGATAATCCTCCAACTAAAGCTTTAATCCTTTTTCATACTTCATAGGTTTTAGCATTTGACCAGGATCTCATCCCATGTTAAATAACGGTGTAGTCTAAGACGGTAGACACCTTAAACCTAGAGGAGAATTACTCTCAAGTACAGCTCCAGAACACACCAACAGGTGCTTGGCGATAGATTTAGAACTTGAGGGTGATAACTCGATAGGTGGACTAAGAAAAAAACCTACCAACATGCTTTCATCACGATGTCTTCCCTCACCAAAGACTCCGCTTACTTAGCGCCCGAACGAACAATAAACAAGGCATCATCGCTTCAAAACAATAATTATCTCTTATCCGTGAAGTTTCTGAGAACATTACCCCTTGTAGATAAGCGGTCGATCAGATATAAAGTCCTCACGTTAATGCAAATACTGATGAAGACTTAAATCGTTTCACTATTTGAGGTAGAAGGATTAAGTAAATGGAAATGTTAGAAACGAGCTTACAAAAGAAAAGCCTTATGTGGTAGTCAGTGAACCTTTAATGGATCCAATCTAT
The DNA here is from genome assembly GCA_015888305.1 of Antheraea pernyi. NCBI lineage: Eukaryota > Metazoa > Arthropoda > Insecta > Lepidoptera > Saturniidae > Antheraea > Antheraea pernyi. Next base: position 55,875 of record MU159870.1, on the reverse strand, counting down.
TGTCATTTTTGCATGGAATCTGTACATACCTGGACAATGAACTTGCACAAATAGTAAGTCTCGGTGATTTAATGACGCAAGTTACAAGCGAATAGCAGTTTAAGTTAACATTGTTTTTTAGGATGTAACGTAATAGTTGAGAATTCGTTTGCTGCTTTATACGGGCGTAGAATTTATAGCTACTTTAACATAACTACATTATCGTGAAGGTATTTCTTTTTACTACTGAATCGCATGTGATAAATCACTCCAAATTATATTTAACTTGATTAACAAACACATTCAGCGTCATTAGGTCACGGTGATGATAGAAAACTATTAACATTATTCCTCGCAATCAAAGCTTTTTTTCAATATTACAAAATAACTACAAATAAATAAATGCCTAATTGTGCTTAGAATAAGGTTCAACTTCATTGAACCAGATACCTCTTTTAGCTGCAGCCTGGTGCCGCGGCGGCTGTGGCTTGCTCTCGCGCGATATGTGTATTTAAGTAATCATTGAAATTAGTTTAGGTTATCATTTAGAGACTATGGTTTAGTGGTAACTGGGTTTACCAACACATCGATTGACGTAGGTTCGATATCCAACAAAGAACCGTTTACGATGAAGGAAAACAGTTTTCTAGTTGATAATTTGCCGCTACGCGCCTTTGTAGGTGTGTTCAGGTACATTTGAAAACCTAAAGGTTTAGCATATTTATCATTTTGACCACATTGTCATTTAACATCTGGTGAGATTGTGGACATATGCTAAAACCTATAATATATAACAAACAATAACTTATTATATAACCAATGAAAAGTTTCATACCTTGTTACGTCTAAGTTCAAGGGCACGTGACACAAAATGACATAAATGATACGACTTTAAAACTAAGTTTTGCGATTCGATAAAAAAAATTCAAAATTCACCAAATTCATAGTAACAAAAATGCGAAAATAATTGTTATTACCTTTTCACAATTCTAAACATGTGAATCGATTGTAATGAAATGTTACAAATATATAACGAATAGTATCGTAGAAGAAGTTAGATGTATTCTCTCAAACAAATTATTTTATTTCGGTGACCAATTTAAGTAAGAATTAGTAATAAAATAACTAAACATGGTATAGTTGAGTCTAAATAACAGAATCTAAAATAAGACATATATGTTTTATTTCCCTCTAAAACGTTATGTATTGGACCAAACGTTCAGTAATTGGATCGACCCACCGGCCACGGGTAAAGCCAGTCTTAATTGCAGGAACCACGCCAAGATTTCCACGGAATCACCAGCAGTGCGGCTGCGGCCGGCCAGTAATTAAACTATGTACTAATTACACTCGCCACCGACAACCGGTTTTTACTGTCCACAGTTGACTTCTAAGTTATCTATCATTTATATGACGCCTGACTACAGTTACCTTTAACTGACACGTCAATTCGACATGAGTTGTGAATGCTGTATCGAATAAGGAATCTGATTATATAATATTATTTTCTGTTGCTAACTATGAAGTGTATAATTTGAGTTAACAACTAGCTATGCCCGTGACTCCGTCCGCGTGAAATTTAATGTAAAATAAACAGCGACTAATAAAATCATTTGAATGTATTATCTCCATTTACTTTAAGTTTAAAAGTTTTCTGATTCGTTAGTCAAGTTGGGTTTATATATATTTCTGTGTATAAAGTAATAATATTTCTCAATTTTTCTTATAGTACTAGACAATCTGATTTGATATTAAGTGCCTTTCTTAACAGTCTATATGACACGTAAAACTTTGAACAGTTAGGGAAATACGGGCGTAAGTACTGGATCGGTTTCGAAATTAATTTAATCGTTTTATTAGTTAGTGCGTTGTAATTTTATGTCAGAAAGTAGTATATAGGCAAGCAGCCCACTTGATTTTTTTATATAGTCTTTAATATATATATATAGACTTTAAATAGTCACTACACTGATACTATGCGAACAGTTTTTCTGGCAAATATAGGCATGTCACACACACGGTTTATAATCGCAGAGGCTCTGGCAATTATAACCTTTAGAAAGTTTACACAATATACATGCAAATAAATTTAATGCATAAAAGAGAAACACCCTTTGAAAAATACAATAATAAACTTCTATTAAAATTCGTCGACGTAGCAGTATTATTGCCTGCAGGATACGTGCTCAGCTGGAACTACTAGCGAGTCGCTTTGATATTCCGTTCCCGTTTCAAGCAAGAATGAAATCTGCTCGCAATGAGTCCGTTCTTGTTGAAGAATTTTACAATTCACAAACTCTGACGAAGTTCATAATATTACTACGTAATCGATCAGTGAACTGAATATTCTGATAATGTTGTAGGCGTGTGTTATTTTTAAGTAATTGTTGAAAAAGTCGATAAATTTTCTTACTTGATAATAAAGCTATAGAAAGAATAAAAGTTTAGTCCGGTGAAGCTGTTAAGGTATTGCTAGGCCAATGGCTTAGTCAGTTCGAAAAAAAAACGGGAATAAAAGTATTAAACTGTTTTTTTTCCTTTGAGACAAAAGGATAATGACAATTGTTTTTCATAAGTCAGTTGTGTATTTTTTTATTTGAAAGTTTAATTGCCTTTGTCAAGACTGTAATATAGGTATTTTATTGAAATAAAAATAAACACATTGTGTGTGTCAATGTAAAAAGGGAAATTTCTTTGGCTTATATGTATTATATTATATTATACTAGCGGGCCCGGCAGACGTTGTCCGGCCCTGATTATACAAATTATATACCAAAACGTTCCTCGTGAATCACTTTATCCACTGGTGAAAACTGCATAAAGATCCGTTCAGTAGTTTTTGAGTTTGTCGCGAACAGACAGACAGACAGACGCGGTAGGGGACTTTGTTTTATACTACGTAATGATAGGAATCAGAATGCTTATAAACTATATACTATACGCGCGATACAGTGACACAAAATCTTACATCACTGCGACAACATTACACATATCACCTCCACACACGTGCACGCATACACGCTTACACATGCAGGTGGAAGGGTTTTATTTTTTCCCCTTATCAAACTGAAATAGTTTAGAATATTATCCGATACGAAATATATATAAGGGTTGTTGAGGTATGTATGCTTGGTACACATATATGTTTCAACAACTCATATATGTATGAATAGTTAGCTTAGCTTAGATTTCCCCATGTTAAAAAAAAAACATGATAGGTCACGAATTGCATGTATCAGGCAACAGCCAAAGCCGAGGTGTGCCGCGCACCCTTGAGCTAGTTGTCAAAGTAAAATCGGCTGAGTGCCTTAAGCGCTCGCCTTAGTAGTCCGGGGAAACTGTTAAGACCTTGCTTGGTTAATAGCGTAGTCAGTTCCAGAAAAAAAAAATATATATATACTATACGAAGTCCTGTAGTATAAATACTTAACTATACATTAACTCATTTATGTATACTAACTACTACACCCAGACATACACTTATAAATACTTACATACATACATACTTTACGTTTAATACGTAAAGCGTTTAGTACGCGAAAATGAAAATTTTTCCCTACCGTGCCATAAGAAATTTATTTCAAGTTGGTAGAGCCACGCTGTAGCTATTACTAGTTTCAGCATGAAAGGGTCGGCTCGCGCGGAATAGTGCCACCCTCTCACATAACACTGTAAAGTAACCGTGTTTGCATTGTTGCGTTTCGTTCGGTCAGTGAGAGCGCCGGAGGCCCATCTCTTTTCCCCCTTTCCCTTCCCTTTTCTCCTTTCCCTACCCCTCCCCCATACACAGTCTGGCAATGCACTTGTGACTCCCCTGGTGTTGTTAGTGTCTATGGACGGTGGTGATCACTTAACATCAGGTGACCCACCTGTTCGTTTGCCTCCATATGACATAAAAAAAAGAAACTTCAATAATATTTTTTGTTTATTTGCCATAACATTTGACTACATAATTTTCGGGGGAAAAAAGCATAAATTTTATAGAACAGTGAAGATAAAGTAAGAATTAATGTAAGATCTGGGGTCTGAAAAAGGTACAAAAACCTGTACACATGTCGTTCTCTAAAATCAATCTAAATACTCATAATTTTATTCACGCAAGATCATTACATATTATAAAACAAAGTCCTCCACCGCGTCTGTCTGTTTGTCTATTCGCGATATACTCAAAAACTACTGACCGAATTTTCATGCTGTTTTCATTAATACATAGAGTGATTCGCGAGGAAGGTTTAGATATATAATTTGTTAAGATTTTTTTGTAAATAGGTTAAATATAACGAGTATCGAACGAAGTGTCGAAAACGATGTCTAATTAATCCCTTTGAGCTATAGCAAAATAAATTGAGATAATAAACGACGCAACGAAGTAGCGGGAACCAAATAGTTGGAATTAACAAGATTCTTATGAAGTTATAGATAATAGTTTATTACTTATTACTATAGGAAAACATTAATAACCAATATATATTATGTCTACATCATCGTCACATCAACCTGTACGAGACCCATTGGAGGGTCGTAGGCTAAGGCCCGGGATAAGTCCCGAAGAAAGGTACGGGCATAATCACCCTGCCAGTCCACGAGAATTGGAAATTTCTGACAAAATTCACATTTCTATACTTTCCCTTAGTGTTCCATACATCGGTACTACAAGAATATTTCTCAGATTTAGGTTTCCTCTCGGTATTTTTCTTCACAATCAGCCGGAAGTGTTATCAATTTAAATTAGTAAGTGAAAAATATTGAGAAATGTTTGAGTTCGAACCTGAGGACTTCGAATTGACATCCCGCCACACAAGCCACTCGACCACCGCGACTTACATATCTATATTGATATAATAAATCTGGAGAGTTCGTTAGCTTAAAGCGCTATTCTCAGGAACTATTGGTTCGATTTGAAAAATTCCTTCAGTGTTTATTTATTTATTTATTTTAGGATCGTCAACATGACAATACATTAGTGAGTATATAAAAAGTAGGACTATTGTAACACATTATAAATGTAGTCATATTTACAGACAACCACGGCATGCTCCAACAATAAATTAAATATTAATAAAACAAAAGATTTAACTATTTTACATATAAAAAAAAATTTACATGATAATACAAAAACGAGAAGATTGAAACAGAAAGAGATATATAGGAAATACTGAAAAAAAATTATAACTGTATTTTGTGAAGAGACTGATATGTCTCTATCGTTGTTTTGAAATGATTTCGTTTAGTTGAGAAAATGTCGCATGTTTTATACATGTTTTATGTGTCATATCATCTATATAAGAGGTGTCTAATATGGGGTGTAAGAGGTGTCGAATAACATCTAAGACTTGAGACACCCAAACCAACCTCACCTGCACGTGGTGCACCCTGCTGAATAACGAACGAGGCAATGGCGAAAGCGGGGTGGTAGGGCTCTACAGCCCGACTGGTTCGCAACCACCATGTATATGGCGAAAAAGCCCGTCATAGTGATTCGCCTCTGCGGGTCGCGTTTCGGGATTAGCCTATGCATATCCAGCTGTTCGCAGGCCGGCATGACAGCGGCGACCGGCGATGGGTACTGTGTCACTCGGTGGTCGCCATTTTTGTTGGATTGTACTGTGCTTACCATCAGGCAAAGTGCAGTCAATTTGCCGTGCTACTATAAAAAAATTAAACGCTAAGACTATAGAAGCAGAGCACCAATGAAGAATGTTTGAAAAATCGGGTTTTTTTATCGCTAACCCAAAGTAACTATACTATTACTATACTATAGTCGCGGGCAGAAGCTGGTTTAAATATATATGTAAATAGTTATGTCTTGTTGTATAATATTATTTAAATGTACATTTTCTAATACTACTTATTCAACAATCAAAGAAATAAGCGGCGAATGTATACAAAAATCACTTCCCATGTATTAAAGAAACGATAGAGTGAAATTCAACTGGCATTGCAATAGGGAGCCGCTCGGAAACGAAATCTCTGAGTAAGTACGTTCTTATTGAAGATATTTCACAAATCATTAACTTTGGCACGAAACGTACGGTACGCGCTACCCACTGAACCGAATGCAGCGATAGCGATGTTTAAGGAAGCCGCTGTTATTTTGAGAAATGATATAATTCTAACATTTTAACTGATTATTTGAAATAATATGAATATGTTACTGTTATGTCAGTTCGTGGTGAAATCAAAGTTATAAGCGTACTGACTCTTCATTTAGACAGGCTTGCGTTAAACAGGCTGAATGTTTAGACAGTAGCAATATTTAAAGGAGACACTCTGCACTCGATTCTCGTTCAAGTCAATTTGAAAAATAGGTGCTTAATGTTTGACATAATTATCTAAAAAAATACAAAAATTATACACAATCCTCTACGCGTCTATGTTAAAGCACAGTGTCAATGACCGTCGGGTGATTTCATTTTCACATGAAAGGGAACGTGGGAACGTCAGTAACAGAACAAAAGGTTTATTGTCCGTTTTATTATCGAAAGTGATTAACTCCAGGTCGCCCACTGTAGCTTTTGACACGGGTCATTACACTTAGGAGTATTACGACTGTGTTTATCCTTTTCATAATCTTAGAATAAGAACTTTAACTTAGGTTTTCTTGGTTGTTTATTAGTATTTGTTTGATATTATTATTTTATATGTCAAATGTGACCATGAAGTGTCATATCCTATAAAACTGCGAATGTTTAACCTTCCACCTGGTATAGTCACATATTGCACATATACACAATATCTTCCCCCCCTTTAGTAAGATATTTTTGCATATACCATGTTTTTTAAACGATTATAAGACAATAATTGAAATCCCAAGCCCATGAATCCCAAGAATTGACCTTCAAATCGGTGGTGATCCTGCAAACAAAAGGCAGAAGGATGCAAATCCACGATAGCGTTTCACATGCTATAATGGCTATATCCAGAGACACTAACCCCTTTGTTTACTATACATACCTGACTGACAACGCAATTAGTAGGTTCATCCATCGAGCCGTGAGCGCTACGACGAGAGATGTGGATTGTGGATTACAACCTAAAAATAGCTATAAAACATAACAATAAAACCGAAATTAAGGTTATTATCTCAACAAATTCGAGTTGGTAATAATAAAAAACGATAGCAATAAAGTACAAACATTAACAATTAGCTGTAACTAATTAAGTATACTATTGAGAATATCTTATTTTAATATCGTATTTATGTTGCATTACAATTAAAATAATGTCAGAAAACAGGTGCGGACGAAGAGTTTGCAGGAAAAAAATGCATGAGGCAATCTATATCTATATGACATTACATAGTATAAAACAAAGTCCTCTCTCGCGTCTGTCTGTCTGTCTGTTCGCGATAAACTCAAAAACGACTAAACGGATCTTATCCGGTTTTCACCAATGGATAATGTAATTCACGAAGAACGTTTTGGTATATAATTTGTCCAGGATTTTTTTATAATCAGGACGGGACGACGTCTGTCGGGCCCGCTGTTTAATATGTTAAAGCTGAAGAGTTTATTTACTTGAACGCGTTAATCTCAGGAACTACTGGTCCGATTTGAAAAAGATTCAGTGTTTGGATCCACCCTTTGTTTGCAGGATCACCACCGATATAAAAGGTCAACCACTGGGATTGTGGGCTGTTAAGTCGCCAGAACCTGCTCCTGCCCTGTAGCCTTTGTTTTTTTTTTTTTTTTATGTCATAGGTGGCAAACGAACAGGTGGGTCACCTGCTGTTAAGTGATCACCACCATCCATGGACACTAACAACCCCAGAGGAGTCGCAAGTGCGTTGCCATCTTTCGGAGGGAAGGGTTAGGGGAGGGAAAAGGAGAGGAGAGAGGAGAGGGGAGGGGAGATGGGTCTCCGGCGCTCTCACTGACCGAACGAAACGCAACAATGCAAGCACTGTTACTTCACGTCGGTTTTCTATGAGAGGGTGATACTACCCCGGACGAGCCGACCCATTCATACTGAAACCAATAATAGTTTCAGCGTGGCTCTACCACCATGTTTATTATTAATATCTCTATTTTATTTTATTTTTCTAGCTGATTGCCGCGACTGCGTCTGCATCGTTTATTATCTTAACGCTACACTTTATCTACAGAGCAAAAAAGATAAATACCATACCGCTTGCTCCATTAATCCACGTCAAGAGAACTCGACGTAATGCTTAAAAAATGTAGTTTCTTAAACATCTTTACATTAATAAAGAATAAAAATGAAGCTATCGTAATAATTAGATTAGGTGATGATTGGATAATTAAAAGGAAAGCAGAAAAAATCGGTCGAAATATATTGGTAGTTTTTGCGTGATACACGTACACCTAATGACTTCTATAATTTTAGTTATTCTAATAATCTAGTGGTCGAAATTCGGTCATATTTTACAGATTTTTCAAGTTTGAGAAACTAACGTACTTTAAAAAAATGTTCAAATATTCAAGAAAATTTGTTTATAAAATGAGTATAAAGACGTACTTTTAACGGGATTTTCGCTGCCTATCTATATATATGTAGATATATTTTTGGTTTCATGAGTCTTTTGGGGTACCTTGATTATGGAAGGTTGAATCCATATAAAATTAAAATGGGACCCTCTTTTCAATAAAAGTTGAAGTCGGTTAAAAACACGTTTTATCTTGTTAAAATAACTAACTACACAAATATTTTTTAACCGAAATATAATCCTATAAAACAATGAAATTAAAATATTAACTATAGTTTCCAATCATCTCAATTCAAACATCTCAATAAACAAAAGAGGGCCGTAAATGTTAACGTACTTAAATAATTCATATTCAGTATTTGTTAAAATGACGAACAAATCATAAACTCTATCCACAACTTACAATTCATACGCTTCCATAATACTCATTGAACTGAAAGCAGATAACAATGCGTAAAGAAGTTTGGAATATTTCGGAAGAGCTGTAGGTTGTGGAAAGGTTATGGCCTAATTCAACATACCTGCCAGTTATATAAATATGTATTGTTAAAACTCGGTTTCGTAAACAAAGTCAGAATATTTACAAGGCTTCTTAGAATTTCTGTCCATTATTTGCTTCCGCCAACTTCTTACGCCTTATACCCTGTCTTTGTATACTTACGTAATACGTATAAGAAAATATTTTTACAGTAAATGAATTACCAAATCATAAATCAAATCAAAAGTCATGTTGTATTCAAAGAATTCCAAAAATTAGGTAATAAACAATACGGAATCTTTGTGCTGTTAATAAAACTTGGCCACAATAATTAGCCATTGCAGAAAAAAAAAACTATTGAAAATAGTGACTTGGGTAACTGCAATCGGCGAAAATACGCGCGAGGCTCTGGAACTTTCTTCAATAAAACTTTTTTTCATTTTATAGCTACTAGCTTTCGCTAGCGGCGTCGTCTGCGTTATTGGACATGTTGAATTAGGAATAGTTCTTTCTGTATATATATGTAATCAGCTTATCTATATTAATATTATAAAGCTGAAGAGTTTGTTTGTTTGTTTGGTTGAACGCTCGGATCTCAGGAACTACCATTCCGATTTGAGAAAATCCTTCGGTTTTAAATAGCTCATTTATCGAGGAAGGCTATAGGCTATATATCATTACGCTAAGACCAATAGAAGCAGAGCGAACGATAATAATAGAATTCGTATGAAACGCTTCAATTTTACTTTGACATGAATATATCGAGTTTAAAACATTTTCAGGCGATTGCGTTGTGGTTTTACTATTACAAAAATAGTATGTTGTACATTGCGTAGTATAGACCAATACAGATAAACACAATTGTTTCTTTTTTAATCAATGTCAAAATAACAGTTTTTGAATAAATGTAATGAAAGTATATAAGGTATCTATAACAAAAAAAAACATTTTTTATCTGTCTGCTTGTTCCGGCTAATCTCTGAAACACCTGAATCTATTGTGACGGGACTTTCACTGGCAAATAGCTCATGTTATAAGCAGTAACTTAATCTTTTATAATAAACTATAATGGCTAACACCGTGCGTACCTTAGACGCAAGTTGACACTGAACCAAATTGTTTCGTTAGAATCGACGCGGATGAAATTGCGGGTAACAGCATGTATATAATATAAATACTAAGATAAAACTGTTCAGTTCCCCTTTTATTCGTCTATTTGTTAACTGATTTTCTTTATTCGTTTCTGCTTGGCGGCTTTTGACGAACCTCTATAACAAAAAATTGGAGACATTTTATTTTCTTCACAGCGACATGACGAATCCATTATTTATAATTCTCTATTATTTTATTATGATATATCTTGTAAAATAAAATTCAATATTAACGAAAAAAAAAAAAATTAACTGTTAAAAGATTGTTAAAGCCTAAAAACAATCACACGGAATTAAGTAAATTAAAATGTTAATTTAGTAGAATTTCTACAATTAACTCAAGAATACGACTAACACTCAATCATTGCCACCAAAATACATCGCTATAGATGCTTAGAAAAAAAACATTGAACGTTGTAACTAACTAAAAAATGCGCTTTTAAATATATTAATACAACGGTATGTATTTCTCATTATTGCTGTATCATCTAAACTTAAATGCAATGCACATTTGAAACCGTAATCCGCGACGTGACGTCGAGCGTTTTAAGAGCTACTCGGTTTTTATAATAAACATAAGAACACGATATTGTATTCAACGAAATCAATATAACAGTCACGTATGATCCCCATACAATATTTTTAAGACAATACTGATATAGAGATACTATAAAATCAAAGTTCAACGATCCGATCGGATCGGATTTTTCTGATAGCAGCCAGAACGTACGAGCTTATTTGTTGCCTTCGGGCGAGAACTGGATCGAGTTTACATGAAGTCACGTAGTACGTGTACCATGTCTTAAGATATATCCAGATAAACGTTGTATTAAAGATGGGTCGATGTATAAAGGTTATTATATTAATTCTATTACTATACCAATTGTACCCGCGACTCCGTCCGCGTGGAAATGTATGTACAAGACAATGAATAAGAAAATCATTTAATGTATTAAGTCTATTTACTTTTCTCTCGTACTTAACTCGAGCCATCATTCAAATTATAATAACTTTTGTTAGAGTGGACCGATTTTAATGAAACGAAGACTAAGTTACTCCCGAGGATATACTTTATGATTTTCTTGTTGAGGTTTATTGTGAACCCAGTGCTTTTCCAGTGATGCGTGTTCATACAAATAGACAGACTCACATATCTAAAAATCAAAGTAGTAAAGACCCGTTACATTCTTATGTAATAACTGTATTTACATTCTTATTATATGTATAGACTAGCTGTTACCCGGTTCTCCGCACGCGCTTTTCTAGTCTATACATATAATAAGAATGTAAATACAGTTATTACATAAGAATGTAACGGGTCTTTACTACTTTGATTTTTAGATATGTGAGTCTGTCTATTTGTATGAACACGCATCACTGGAAAAGCACTGGGTTCACAATAAACCTCAACAAGAAAATCATAAAGTATATCCTCGGGAGTAACTTAGTCTTCGTTTCATTAAAATCGGTCCACTCTAACAAAAGTTATTATAATTTGAATGATGGCTCGAGTTAAGTACGAGAGAAAAGTAAATAGACTTAATACATTAAATGATTTTCTTATTCATTGTCTTGTACATACATTTCCACGCGGACGGAGTCGCGGGTACAATTGGTATAGTAATAGAATTAATATAATAACCTTTATACATCGACCCATCTTTAATACAACGTTTATCTGGATATATCTTAAGACATGGTACACGTACTACGTGACTTCATGTAAACTCGATCCAGTTCTCGCCCGAAGGCAACAAATAAGCTCGTACGTTCTGGCTGCTATCAGAAAAATCCGATCCGATCGGATCGTTGAACTTTGATTTTATAGTATCTCTATATCAGTATTGTCTTAAAAATATTGTATGGGGATCATACGTGACTGTTATATTGATTTCGTTGAATACAATATCGTGTTCTTATGTTTATTATAAAAACCGAGTAGCTCTTAAAACGCTCGACGTCACGTCGCGGATTACGGTTTCAAATGTGCATTGCATTTAAGTTTAGATGATACAGCAATAATGAGAAATACATACCGTTGTATTAATATATTTAAAAGCGCATTTTTTAGTTAGTTACAACGTTCAATGTTTTTTTTCTAAGCATCTATAGCGATGTATTTTGGTGGCAATGATTGAGTGTTAGTCGTATTCTTGAGTTAATTGTAGAAATTCTACTAAATTAACATTTTAATTTACTTAATTCCGTGTGATTGTTTTTAGGCTTTAACAATCTTTTAACAGTTAATTTTTTTTTTTTTCGTTAATATTGAATTTTATTTTACAAGATATATCATAATAAAATAATAGAGAATTATAAATAATGGATTCGTCATGTCGCTGTGAAGAAAATAAAATGTCTCCAATTTTTTGTTATAGAGGTTCGTCAAAAGCCGCCAAGCAGAAACGAATAAAGAAAATCAGTTAACAAATAGACGAATAAAAGGGGAACTGAACAGTTTTATCTTAGTATTTATATTATATACATGCTGTTACCCGCAATTTCATCCGCGTCGATTCTAACGAAACAATTTGGTTCAGTGTCAACTTGCGTCTAAGGTACGCACGGTGTTAGCCATTATAGTTTATTATAAAAGATTAAGTTACTGCTTATAACATGAGCTATTTGCCAGTGAAAGTCCCGTCACAATAGATTCAGGTGTTTCAGAGATTAGCCGGAACAAGCAGACAGATAAAAAATGTTTTTTTTTGTTATAGATACCTTATATACTTTCATTACATTTATTCAAAAACTGTTATTTTGACATTGATTAAAAAAGAAACAATTGTGTTTATCTGTATTGGTCTATACTACGCAATGTACAACATACTATTTTTGTAATAGTAAAACCACAACGCAATCGCCTGAAAATGTTTTAAACTCGATATATTCATGTCAAAGTAAAATTGAAGCGTTTCATACGAATTCTATTATTATCGTTCGGGGCGGCAATATACATGCTTCAATATCTCGCGAACAAGTTAGCGACATCCATTCTCGTGGGATAAACTTTGTGTGGGAATGAATACGTCAAGCTTGCCACTTTGACTCGCAGTTGGAAAATGTTACGGTTAGAAACGGTATAAAGACTTGCTGAATCTATACATATAAATAAGAATGTAAATCTGACGTGACTGTACTATTTAGATTTTTGTGAAAAAAAAAATGTTGCAGTTGTCTTGGAATAAGTAATAAAGTAAGTAAAGTAAATAAGGAATAAAATAATTTCAATCATTTTTAGATTTTTGTCTGTCTGTTTGTATGAACACGCGTCGCTGTTAAAGTACTGAGTTCACGATAAAAACGGTGGGACCGATTTTCACGGGCCTTTCACTGGCAGATAGCTGACCTTATAGGAAGTAATTTAGGTTATTCTATTGTAGACTAGCTGTTACCGGCGACTTCTTGAGCATTAAATTTAGCAAAAATATGCTGTTCATGTGCGTAAGACGTGCGTTGTACTGGACTCCAAAAACAAATATAATTGAAATTCTGATATCTGTATCTATGTATGTAATTTGAATTATATTTTCTTTTTGGTCATTTTGGCGGCCATTTTATTTTTATTTATCGCGCTTTCGTCTACATTACTCAGTAACCATAGCATCATATAAGAATATTGTATCGAGTTCAATGAGCACTATTTAAATCGTCGAATATTAAAAACTGCTTAGACAGATATAAAGTTTTATATCTTGATTTATTTTTATGCAAGATTTCATAACGTCAGCTCATTCATTGTTTACAATTCAACATTATAATTATTAATAGTAATTTAAAGATAGAAGGGGGTTTTTCTAATAAGATATTAGACCATAAGCGTATTACTTATTGACAATATGGGCATATTATATCATTATAATAACATTTTGAAGTCATTGTTTCATTAGTTCCTTATACAGTGTAAGTGAGCACTGAGGTAGTTATATGGTGGGTTAAGGTTCCAAATATGTTACCGACGATAAACCTCATTTGACACACTGTTAGTATTTATATATTTAATGTATACGTTACATGTTACTGTAAGTGGTGTGCGTGTCGTACTTACAATTGTTTTTAAATAACATTTCTATATTTGTACATGGCCGCATAATTTTATATTTTCTTAATACAATTTAAAAAAACGTGTGAGGAACTGCGGGTAGAGCTAGTGCTTTATATAATATCATGTCAACCATTTTTAGTTACTTTTGCAAAGTAATAGCATTTTTAATGTAATTTAAAGATCTATAAAATTTGCCGGTTTTTTTAGGTAATTTCTTTATTTATATTATTTATTGCATTTATTGGCTAGTATTTAATTGTTTAAGTTAAATACAACAACAGGGTTTACTAGTAGCCCTTCTCTATTAACATTATCTCGTTACTTATTCAACATAATAATATTACCTAATTTCACTAAGTATATATTACAATTTGAACAGATAATACACCTATGATTTAGAACAGAGCCACGTAATTTGGTTCAGTGCTTTTCTTCCAGGTAACAACTAATTATATTTGATGTCCAGACGTCAAGACGCTTGTCGATCGGCATGATGACTGCTAATTGATTATACATATATATTTCATAATAATCACCACAATTTGGATTCCTCTATGCTTACTACCGTATATAGAGTCACCACCATCTAGTGTACTAATAAAAAAAAATCATGTATGGTACATAATGTAAACTGGTGTTTCTTCAGAATTCGAATTGCGATCATTATCCATATATTTATTAATTATTAATTTTCAATATTATTTAAGTTATTTTGAGAAATAGTGTACAAATATTGTAGACTAGTACCCTAATAAAGATCATGAAGTATGAGGGATACAAACATTTAAATAAAGGCTTTGACTCTTCAAAGGCATGCAAAAGAAACGAACCGTTTACCAATTATTTTTATTAATAACACGGAAGCTCGTTCAATTGATATTTTTTACACAAAAACAGTAAGGAAAATTGATTGACGGGCAGAGGAGAAAAAGGTGTGATTAACCCTATTTTTATTAACAAAGCGCTCTTCTAACCTCAACGTTCGGTAACTCAGAACTAATACCGACAACAAGCAGTTAAAGCAAGTTCTAAGTTTCCAAGATTCAGTTAGAGCTCATAGCGAAGTCAAACGTGAATAAGGTACGTAACTTTCGCTTTGGTCATTGCCTCGAATTTCACAGTGAACCTCGTCCTTATAGTGGCCGCAGAAGTTTAACTTCTGATCTATATATTTCAGTATTAGAGTCGTGCTCGTGATTCTACATGCGTTTGTTAATGTTTGTTGCAATTACCATTGTATACATATAAATTGTTTAAAGACAGTTCTAATTGCTTGCGTATCCTAAGTGCACAGAATGATGTGTCACTCGTGCGTATTGCCACCAGAACATATACTGTGCGTGCAATAATGCTGCTTTGCGGTACAGATAAGTGTAACTTGTGTTAATGACTACGTCCGGTACCGCTATGCCATACCCGAGAGGCGAGACTACAACGCCACCCGGGGAACCACTATTGACCTGCGATACCGCGCTATTGACTATATCGGGGGTGTTACTAATGACCTCGAACGCTATTGGTCGGCTATTCATTATTCACCCCAGTGTGAGGCTACATTGGTGGGAGTTCAGCATATAAAGGGCAAGGTGTCGCTGATCTGCACGCACTCCTATATGGAAGTTACTGTAAGGCGAAGCTCTGCCCGGATAAATAGTTACAGTGCCTTCAGAGTGTTTATTGCCATTCCTGACTGCATCGACTCTATACGTGATTAGTGTAACACTTGGTTTCCCTCAATCGAACTTTGTTCTACCATTTAACTGTTAATATAATCCTGTAAAATAAGTATTATGACAGAGAAATATTAATTACGCAGTTGATTTCAGTTTTATAAACGTTAATTGTAACATTATAGCCCAACTGTCGGCCCAAGGAAGTTATGCAACGTAAAAGCCTTCCCATGTTTCAAAAGTTGGCGTGTCGTTGGCAACTTCCAAGTCAGGTGAAACTTCCTCGCAGTTTATTCTGCCGACTGTACCTACTTACTTGCATTTTAAAATATTTATGATAATGAATAAAGAGATGTACTTCTTAGTATTCCATGGATTAACTGTGCGGGTGCCGGGTCCATCGCGTGGCAGCAAGAGAAAATCCGAGCAGTTCCCAAGAATTGTGAGACGGGTGTAGATTTAAGGGTTATTATATGTGATAATAAATAAATACAATAAATGAGTTTTTGGCGGGATTTTGGTGTGTTATGTAGTGGATTTTATATTTTATTCATAATCTTGTGTTACTTGGCTCTATATTGTGTAAAATTGGTGATGTTTTATGTAATATAGTTTCTTTTTGTGCATAAGTGAAGTGAATGGAAAATAATACCACGGACCATGAATTCTGAGATGCCACAAAAACTCAATGGAAAGTTCTAACAAGATGGCCACCATCTTGTTAGTTCATTGTAATTATACCAAGAAACTTCTAATGTCGATACTCACTTGACAATGGCAGTAATAATGTACTAGAAGACTTGTTGCTAAAAATAAAATAGAAGAAGAACTTGTAATACTATTAACTACTCGACAATTGGAGTAATAATCTAAAAGATTGGTTGCCATAAATAAAGTTAAAAGAAAAATATAATAAATAATCTTGGTCACCAAATATATTTATTAATTTTATTATTATTTCCGCTCCATTTTCGTAAGGATGTGGGTATAAACGAAGAAAATGTGACCAAATTCATACTTTAATTTACTTTAGATACGCCGTCGGTAAATATTCGCGTCAATCTTTTAATTCTGTCAAGATTTTTTTATGCCTCCCAATTGTCTTATGTCTCACTGACTCACTCGCCTTTTGTATGGAGATTTTTAACCCATTTTTTCATATTGCTGTACGATTTTTGAAATATTTTCAGTTCATACAAACCTTAATAATTACAAAGAAAACAAAAAAGGATTAAACGAAATATGGACATCCTTTCTGACGTGATACGTTTAAATACATTCGGCCATTGAGTTATGTTTGTCTTTACTGGAGCTCACGACTTAGTTAATTAGGTCAATTAGGAAATCTATATAAATCAAATCATAGAAAAACGTTGCACATAAATTACTGAATATCTTTATATATCAATTTCTTCCATATGCGTGTATGTCACTGAACTCGTAAACGGCTTAACCGATTATCATGAAATTTTGTGTGCGTGTTTCAGTGGATGTCGATGGATGTCGGTCACTCGTTATACTAGTGTCACGCGGCACGCGCCGTTTACAAAATGCCGCCAAACACATCGCACCTGCGCCTTGAAGCAATATTTGTATTTAAAAATGAATATTTCTGTAATAAACTACTACAACATAAAATAAAGTACAAACTTTAGTCATTTCTGCAAACATTACGTATAAACTAGCAGCTACAGATAAAGCAAAGGCGTGACACGGCGATTCGCGGAACACACACACGTTCAAACCCTATTGCTCGCATCAAACAAGTTCTAAGAATAGCAAATATCGGAAGAAAGGTGGGTGTCCGTCCTTTATTTAAACAATATATCGGTCTATCATAAATCAACCTTTATTATTTGTGAGTCTAAAACTTTTTATTTCTACATTGATAAGTAACAAAGTTGAGTTATAGAAGTTTATGTCAGATGAAAGGTTAAACACTCGCAGCATTCTAGGATATAATACTTCATGGTTACATTTAACATATAAAATAATAATATCAAAACAAATATTAATAAATAACAAAGATAACCTAAGTTAAAGTTTGTTCCAAGACTTTCGAAAGTATAAACACAATGGTAATAGTAAACCTAGGTGTAATAACCGATACTCAAAGCTGTAAGGGGCGACCCAGAGTTAATAACCTTCGATAATAAAACGGACAATAAACGCTTTTGTTTTATTCATACCGTTCCCGTACCGTTCAAGTAAAAAAGAAATCACCCGAGGGTCATACTGTGCTTTAAAATAGGAGCGTAGAGGATTGCGTATAATGTTTATATTTTTCTAGATAATTAGGTCAAATATTAAGAACCTATTTTTTATTGATTTAGGACGACAATCGAGGGCAGACTATCCTCTATAAATATTGCTACTGTCTAACCTTTCAGCCCGTTTAATTAATAAAGAGGACATGGCAATAGACAAGCTATGAGCTCCTCATTATGTATGACAATTAACTCGATTTTATTCCTTACTATTACAATTATTCTTACAGGGAAAATAAGCAACTGATTTATATGTATTGTTGTACTACTAATTTCTTTGGTTTCCTTTTAACCTAATCCAGTAATTAAATCTTAGCGTGTGAGAGTGATCCGGTCTCGGTGGGGCATTATAGCTAATTCGTATAATTTAGCTGCTCTAATCAAGCGAGTGCTCTCAAGCGGTGCGCTTGTTGGAGAAGCTTCAGTGTTGGACTTTGTTCGATAAGCGAGCGGTTTTTTTGCTGCAAATTATAAATGATTTGATTTATTTATTTAATTATTTATTTATTTTAGGGTCGTCAACATGACAATACATTAGTATATAAAAAAAAAGTAGAACTATTGTAACACATTATAAATGTAGTCATATTTAAAGACAACCACGGCATGCTATCTATGTCTTCTATCATCATTTCCATGTATGGACAGTATTTATGTAACAATAACATATTTTCATATTATTTTTTATGTTAAACGTTAAACCCTATTAAAATATTGATGTTAATGACAGCTGAAAATTATTTTACAATTGGAGATATTACATTCTCTCCAAGCTTATCGATTGGCGTTTGGGTATGATTACATTTGATGTTAATGTATTATGAGATTACGACAATTTGCCTGTTATACTTGGTAGTATATAGTGCAAACCCAAAATTATGACGACTGCCGTAAGGTCGACAATCTATCGCCACGTAATGGCGTGCACTCTTAGCAGCTGAATATGCACCAGTTGCTTCCGAAACCTGACAAGCCAAAAGAGACACCGTGTGAATGTTTTATAGCACTGTGTCCGGTGGTAGCGATTCTGTAGGATACAAATACCGTACCAAATAATTACCTTAAATAATGGATATACGCCAGCTGATCTCAGAACGTGAAATGTCAAAGCGTTGCTACTATTGATACTGATTCATTTGATGTATGCTGGGCATGATACAGTCGGTTCAATTTTGTTATTCTATCATTCATAAAATAATATTATGGCGTAATACCAACTACCAAAATGATATATCTATATATTAAAATAGCAGCTGTCAAGTTTTTTCCAAGCTTACCGGGCTATCAGACCTCGCGATAAAAATCTATAGCACAGTACCTGTGAGTGTTCTGGCAGTAAGACTTTTTTTTATGTCATAAGTGGCCAACGAACAGGTGGGTCGCCTGCTGTTAAGTGATCACCACCGTCCATGGACACTAACAACACCAGAGGAGTCGCAAGTGCGTTGCCACCCTTTGGGGGAAGGGACTAGGGGTGGGAGAGGGAGAGGAGAAGAGGGGAAGGGAGGTGGGCCTCCGGCGCTCTCACTGGCCGAACAAAACGTAACAATGCAAGCACTGTTACTTCACGTCGGTTTTCTATGAGAGGGCGGTACTACCCCGGACGAGCCGACGCATTCATGCTGAAACCAGAAATAGTTTTAGCGTAGCTCTACCACCATGTTACCATCTTGAACCCTCTATATACTCAGCGTTAGGTGAGCGTTAGGCTTAAAGGTTAAAACATAACACACTAAAAGTACGTTATAAAAAAAATCATTTGAATTACTATATACACGTTTTATATTTATTACACATTCACATGATTATATACCAACACAGTGTCAGCGGCACGATTCACTATGGACTGAAAATATCGTAAGTTCTCAAAACGCAGCGTTTGAACGCTCGTCTGCAAATAAATAATAATTATTGTTACGAGTTATGGACTCGCCTGTGGACTACCCAACGTGGACTGTTGAAATTAATTTCAAGTACGAAGCCGTAATATTTGCCGGACGAAAATAATTTGCACCAACTGTTTCGTTATGTTCAAATAACTTAAGTAAACAGCTCGAACAGTGTTTTAGAGATATTATTTTGAGTTTCGTAATAATTCACTATGTTACTTTATTGCTGTACAGCTACGTTATTTGACTTGAATTTAGAGTCCGTTAGTTCTGTGATGTGTCTGTTTGTGACATGTTTAAGTAAGCGGTTTAGAATTAATTTCTATGTAATTTCAAAGGAGAGGTTTGTTTATTGAATGATTATTTCTCGCTATTTTACAAAATTCATCATCGATGCAAGATGTTGTTATGTATACTAACATGTAAATGAGTTTGAGGCTTAGACAAATATCTTCATACCTCGATGTTATATGCAAAATTTGGCGGATTGTTTTTGTAGATGGTAGAGCCATGTTGTAGATGGTAGAGATACGTTGAGGTTACTGCTGGTTTCAGCATGAATGGGTCGACTCTCCCGGATTAATACCACCCTCTTACAGAAACACCCACGTGAAGTAACAGTCTCTCTCCACTCCCCGGCTCCTCCCCCTAAAAACAGGCTGGCAAGGCACTTGCGACTCCCCTGGTGTTGCTAGTGTCTATGGACGGTGGTGATCACTTAACATCAGGCGACCCACCTGTTCGTTTGCCTGCTATGATATAAAAAAAGAATTCTTTTTTTTTTCACACTTTGTAGGTGTTTTAGCATATGACCACAATTTCATCGAACGTTATATGATGATTTGATTTAAGATGATAAACACGCTAAAGCTAGAGGGACTGGCTCTCAAGATACAGTCCGATACAATTTTAGTATTCTACCATTCCTAAAATAATATTATAGCACGATAACAGCTAATAAAATGACATATCTATCTATTTCATTATATAGTATAAAGTCCCCTACCGCGTCTGTCTGTCTGCCTGTTTGCGATAAACTCAAAAACTACTAAACGGATCTTAATGCGGTTTTCACCAGTGGATAAAAAGATTCACGAGGAACATTTTGGTATATAATTTGTCCAGGAATTTTGTATAATCAGGGCGGGACAACGTCTGCCGGACCCGCTAGTATTTGATATATTTGTTCTTTGGCGTAACAAGATAAAAATCTTTTCAACAATTTTATGCTTCGCCTTATTCTATGTTTACAGAAAAAACGACACTAACAATAGAAAAAAGGTATCTAATACATTGAAAGTTTAAATACAAAGAAACAAAATGTTGACTATAGCTAACTTCAGGGTGTCGGTTTTTCGTGACGATATACGCACGCATCGTAAAAAAATACTCTCATAATTTTTCCCTAACGCGCCAAAAGAAGTATAACTTCAAAAATGTTCCAGTACAAATCCGTCTAATCAAAACAATTTGCTTTTATTTTTTAAATTAGTAAAAATCTCTTTAGACGCCCTGACCGGTATTTTTGGCAGGAGATAGATTTATAATTTCGCGTCATGACATGCTACGTAAGTGTGACCGGCCGAATTGTGCTTGCGCGGCTTGCGTCAGACTGGCGCTTCGTAGTATAGGGGCCTGTGTACATGTAATATCGATATTTTGCAGCTCATCATATGTTAATAATTTAAATAAACAAATTCTGAAATTTAAAGATTGTCGTCACTCACACTATATAATATGAAAATTAAAAAGAGAACACAGGTTATTGTTTTCAGTTTTCACTTCTATCGGCGGTCCTTATGACTACCTCGACTTTTTTAAATATATTACATTTATTGTTATAGCAATTAAGCTAGTTTCTACCAATTCTGTGAGACTGTTCCGTAGGCATTTGATCATGCTATAAGCCGCGCGATACGGTATACATAGGAAAGGATAAGTCGGCCTTTCTCATCAATACCCGGCGCCATATAATACAACCTGTTCGTACTATAAATTTATTATATTTAGTATTTTCTCACTTTTCTGTGGATATTACTTGACTCCTAATGGTCATAGTATGATGTTCGATAGTCTTCCTCAATAAGTAACCTATAAAATATGATAAGTATTATTTGAATCTGGTTCGTAGTTCCAGGGATTAAGATTTAATTTCAGTTAATTAAAAATTCAACCGACAATTTTAAATGTCATTGAACTTCAAGCAATTATTAATATGTGTCGAATGATATATGTATAAAATATTTGTATGCGAAATTCGAGAAGTGTGAACCGCAGATGATATTCGTTTTCTCTGCAGAAAGTGACCGACCACTCGGGGGTAACAGACTGTTTATTAAGAATTTCATATGTATACACGAGCTGAAGTGTTTTATATCCCATCTGTCTCGGATCGTGAACGGTTGTTTCAAGTTGTATTAAAAAGGGTCAACGTTCATCTTCAATCTAACTAGACAACATTTTTGACTGAAATATAAATTGAGATTCTTTCTCTCGGTTGTCAGTTTATATGTGTCGTTATATTATAATTGGATACAGCGTGTACAGCTACCCACAATATATATATATATATATATGAAGTATAAATTATAATATATAAATTTTGTAGGTGGTAGAGCCACGCTGAAGCTATTATTGGTTTCAACATGAATGGGTCGGCTCGTCCGGGGTAGTACCACCCTCTCATAGATAACCGACGTGAAGTAACAGTGCTTGCACTGTTGCGTTTCGTTCGGTCAGTGAGAGCGCCGGATACCTACCTCCCCGCCCCCTTATCCCTCCCCATTCCCCCTCTCCCACCCCATATCCCACTCCCTCAATCACAGACCGGCAACGCACTTACGATTCCCTGGTGTTGCTGGTGTCTATGGACGGCGGTGATCACTTACCATCAGGTGACCCACCTGTTCGTTTGCCCCCTATAATATAAAAAAAAAAATGCCGAAGTAGTGGCGCATTAGAACCAAATGCAGACAACAGAACAGAAATCCGTCTCGCTCCATGTGATATGTTCTTGGTATACTTCGTTCGACTCAATTTCCTAAAATCATTTCTGTATCTATACTATCATTATAACGAAAATTGCGAGTAGTACCTAGAACACAAATAATTAAAAGATAAAAAATTAACATGCTGACTAGAGGCTTTACAGCTTCGTAGAATCGTTGGCTGTCCATGTGTGCTATACCGCATGTTCAATGCAGTGTTCTGACGTACTCTTATATGGTGCCCTTTTCGCCGTTTCAAACTGGCACTTCTCGCCGCTGGTTGACTGTTCTCCGGCACACCTTAAAACCTAGCAAAATGGCTACCACCGTGAGGTTTTGTCGATCTTCATTATGCATACGCCAGCGTTGTGGAATGTTACCCAGTGTTACCCAGCACGGTTTGTCCTGAGGGCTTTTCAAGAGCAGACTGATACGTGCTCTTGAATGTGGGCAACACAACAGTGATGCCCTTAGTGCTGCAGTTGTCTATAGGCGACAGTAACCATTTACCACCTGTTTGCTGCCTACTGGCGTTAAAAAAAAAGTGTGTGTGTATTTATGTACACGCGTTAGAAGTTATACTTCTTTCGCGTAACAAGATAAAAATCTTTTCAATAATTTTATCTTTCGCCTTATTCTACGTTTGTAGACAAAACGACACTAACAATAGAAAAAGTTGACTATAGCTAACTTCAGGGTGTCGGTTTTCCGTGACGGTGTGCGCGCGCATCGTAATAACTTCAGGGTGTCGGTTTTTAGAGGCAGTGTGCGCGCGCATCGTAAAAATTTACTCTCATCATTTTTCCCTAACGCGCCAAAAGAAATATAACTTCAAAAATTAGTTTATTTAATGAAAAGAAGAATAAATACAAACATTATAATCAGTATAACTATTAAACTCAAACAAATACAAAAACTAATCGTTAAGGACCTACTTACTGTAATTTGATCATATATTATTTATTTTTAAATAATCCTGACTTCTGAAACTGATTTCTGACTTCTGATACTGATTGAAATTAATTTCTTTAACCATGTCCTAATTAAGTTTATTCTAATTATAATGTATGTATATGTAAAGCTGCCGGCCTGCGAAAAGCTGGATATGCACAGGCTGATTCCGAAACGCGACAAGCAGAAGCGAATTAAGACGACGGGCTTTATAATAATTTAATAATAATTAATTATTAAATGAGTATAATTTTTGTCGAACTTTTTGGAAATTTTTGCAAGTTTTAGCAATCTATTTGGTGCTAGCTGATATCACGGCTACGTCTGCGTTGCGTACCTTGACAATATATTTGATGATCAGAGGTAAAAACCTAAACACCATTTGCCCCATTTGTCTATGGCAAAATGACATGTATCACTGTACGCGTAATGCTCATAATCGCAGTTTTTTTATAGTCTTTAATAACTTTATATTAAATCAAGCTATCGTGACATTTAAACTTACAATATTGATTGAAATCGGTCCAGTAGGGAGTTTCTGAGTATTTCTATATAAGATACAGGAAGATAGATTGTGAGCAGAATGCACTTGCAAACCTTATCACAGTACCTATGTCACATTTGGGTATTCCAAAGTTCTGAAAATACACCACGTTACATAATCGTTGTATATCAAGTAGGTCGTTCTGTACCACGTTATTGCAAATAATATATCCTTCTTTATATTTGTCAAGAAAATAACTGCAATCCGAATGTAATCAGAAACACAATTCCTAAAAACGTTTAAGCACAACAGAGGATTCATCTGTATCTTCCTTTGTTTGCATTCGACCAAACGAATGGGGCTATCTATCAAAGCTGTAGGTGAGTGGAATACCGGCCTCCGACATTAATAACCCAAAGTAATGGATCGAGAACTTTCTACGCACGTTTTTCATTAAACTGCTCTCGGGATGGAGAGTTTAAAATCAATTGCCGGGTGTTGAAATTTAATGGTGAAATATCGAAGTTGTCTATTCACTCTTATGTTATTTGAAATTCAATAATGATACTAGAATACTATTGATAATTAGATAATAATTTATTTTTATTATGATATTAATTTCTCCCGACGGATTCATTTGTTTTTCAATCTCAGTTCGTTGATGAACACGTTGTTCAGACATTTCACGGGAATTCAAAACACGGGAGACCGCAGCGGGCGATGGCTGTCAGAGCCATACGCGGGTACCGTACGATCTCCTTCGAGGTGGCCTCCCTACTGGCCGGATCCCCACCCTGGGACCTGGAAGCGAGAGCTCACGCGACTTTGTATCGTCGACACGTGGAAGCGCTGGAGAGGGGTCAACGTCTAGCGACTCGACAAATCGAGATGCTAAGGTCCCAACTCCACCAGGTCCTAGTGGTGGAAGAGTGGTCTCGACGACTTGAGCGACCTAGCTGGGGCGTAGTAATAATTGAGGCTTTTCGACCAGTTATGGTCCTAAGCTAAGCCTTTTTTTTTTTTTTTTCCTTTATGGATACGCAACCCTGTCGGGGGAGAGAGTGGGTTATGTCCGACTCGCACGGACTAAAACCCCACGGTGTACCGTCCGCCGCATGGTAGGGGCGGCCAGGGATCGAACCTGCTGTCTACCTGAGAAACCGCCCCTGCGGCAGCCTGGCGATTGAACGCCAGGCTTCGTCCTACTATAGAGAGACTACTGGGTACACAACCAGTCGTCTCCCCTCGTCGGCCTCACCTGTGCAATGAGGAGATGGGTCCCCCGAAAGCTAAGCTAAGCCTAACCCTAAGCTTCCAGCTGACACAGGTGCTTTCGGGGCATGGTTGCTTCGGGCGCTACCTGTGTCGCATTGGCCGGGAGCTGATTCTAGAGTGCCATCACTGTGGCTGCGTGGATGATTCCGCGCAGCACACGATGAGTGAATGTACCACCTGGGATGTGCCACGCTACGAGCTGGTCGCGGCCATCGGCCCGGATCTCTTGCTCCCGATCGTCGTTAATAAGATGGTCGAGAGCGAGGCCGGGTGGCTCTCCGTCACCTGCTATTGCGAGACTCTCATGCTTGCAAAGGAGGCGGTGAAGAGGGAGAGGGAGTGGACCACTAGACTCCCCTCCCGCGGTCGACAAACCACACAGCGGCGATGGGTAAGTGATGACCTCCGGCCGCCGTAGTTGGGGCCTGGGGGCGATGGACAGGGGCATGTCCGTCACCCTGGCAGTTTAAACTGTACAGGCCCATGTGGTGGAGGCGCATTGTGCCGATGCGAGTCCCACAGTTCGTCAGGGGGTCTAACACTCACTCCCCCTTTGAGGGGTCTACCATCTCTGACCCCCCAGACCGCAATCAGGGCCTCTTGAGGGGCTTACGTCTGTCGGGGGAGCAGACGCAGAACCAGCCGGCAGTCCCTGCTCCCCACCTAAAAAGGTATATGAAGGCACCATGGGGTTTTAGTCCGTGCAAATCGGACATAACCCATCCTCAGCTGCCCAACGGGATGGGAATCTGTTAGGGATCTCCCCATGTATTAAAAAAAAAAGTGTGTATGTCACTGAACTCCTCCTAAACGGCTGGACCGATTTTGATGAAATTTTGTGTTCCAGTGGATTCGAGAATGGTTTAGATTCACAATTGGAGCAGGTAGGTGGCGCTGCGGTGGAATTTTAGATTGTTTTTTATCTACTAGTATATACATATATATATATATATATATATTTATTATAGTACGGCAAAGTGACTGCACAATGCCTGATGGTAAGCACAATACAATCCAAAAACAATGACGACCACCGGGAGAAACTATCCATCGCCGGTCGCCGTTGCCATGCTGACCTGCATAAGTGTCTCTTTACGTTACGCTTGAAGGAGACCATGTCATGTTATTACTAATGTATTTTTATGATTTAATTCTGAAGAAAACTTCTTTCAGTGGCTATTCTGTTCGGACAGCACGTCGATAGATCTAAATTCAAAGTCTTGAGAATTACCAGCGCTTTTTTTTATTCTTTATAGGTAGCTTTTTAAGGACAATCTCATCTGATATTAAATGGTGATGTGATCCAAGCTGGTAAACATGGAAAAACTAGACAAAGACTGGCTCTGAAATGCTAAAGATGGTAACTAGTCAGAACTAGTTGTTAAGATTCAAACCTACAGCCATCGACGCGTTTCCTGAACATGCTATCAACTAAGCCATTTGGTGAAGCAAAGCATCGTAGTAAACTACGATTTTACCCTTTTCTGTCTTTCTGACAACGTAGATGCAAAATTTAATGATGATCGGTTAGGTATCTAATGCGTGAGGGCAATCTCATCTGATATTAAATGGTGATATGATGTAAGCTGGTAAACATGGAAAAACTAGACAAGGACTGGCTCTGAAATGCTAAAGATGGTAACTAGTCAGACCTAGTCAGAACTAGTTGCTAAGATTGGAACCTACAGCCATCGATGCGGTTCCTGAACATGCTATCGACTAAGCCATAATCGATTTGGTGGAGCAAAGCATCGTAGTAAACTACGGTTTTACCCTTTTCTGTCCTTCTGACAAGATAGATGCAAAATTTCATGATGATCGGTTGGGTATCTAAGGCGTGTGGGCGTAACAGACAAACAAACTCACAGTCACATTTATAATATTAGTAAAAAAGATATTTGTGTATACGTTATATTGCAGCTTTAAAGAAAAAAAAACATTACTTGTATCGGTGTGTACACGCGGAGGAAGTGAAACTTGTAGCATGGTGTAGCTTTTGCCACATTCGGCTAGCTACCACACCCAATTCAAAAATCTCTCGCCAAGCATTAGTGTATTCCGGCAGCTGCATTTGAGTACCAGATTACTCTAGGCTTAGCGCGTATACCATTTTAGACCACAAATTCATTTAAGATCAGATGATATAGCTACCAAGTAAAAACAAAAAAGACGAGGCAGTCATAAGGACTATATACAAAAGTGAAAACCCAAAACAATAAAATAACTGTGTTCTAATTTGATTTTTTAAATTAATTATGTTTAATTATTTTAATATTATTATTATTACAATATTTCAATCTCATAATTTTTATATTGAATATTATTTTAAATTACTATCATTAGCGTGGTTTTCAAATCTATTGGCATTACGAAGAATTATGTGTTAATGACTATGCCCGGTACCGCTACGACACACTCGAGAGGCAAGACTACAACGCCACCAGAAGATTACTAGCGCCACCATATTAGAGATGTATCGCGGGAGCCACTATTGACCTGCGATACCGCGCTATTAACTGTATCGGGGGAGCTACTAACGACGCCAAAGGCTATTATTTGAAGTTATCGGCTGTTCATTATGCACCCTGGTGTGAGACGTCGTTGGTTGGAGTTCGGCATATAAAGGGCAAGATTTTCTTGATCTGCACGCACTCTTATACATGGAAGTTATTGTAAGGCGAAGTTCTGTCCGGATAAATAGTCACAGTGCCTACAGAGTGTTATTGGTTTCCCTGACCGACCGGCTGACTATACGTATTTTGTAACAAATGGGTAGATGGGCAGTACAATCTCAATAAAAATATCAATATTACATGTCCACAATCCACTATATAACGCTTCGCTAGTTTCACATAAGTCGCGCAAGTATAACATGGGCGGTCACGCTTACTAGCATGCCATGACGCGAAATCATAATTTTATGACCTGCCAAAAAGAGCTCTGAACGCGTCTAAAGAAGTTTTCACCTCAAAAATATGCCCAGTCTTGATTAATATACGTAGAAGTATGTAAAAATTCTTTGGACAAACAATGAACTAGTTTTTTTTTATATTACATACTTGTAGCTAATATTTGAAATAAGTATCCAGTCTTCTCCAGTTACAAAGGGCGTTTTATACACATGAAAGTTGATAAAACGTTATTCGCAAGTAAATATTTCATTCTGAATTTATTTTCTACTGTTACGAAAGTTCCAGATTAAAAGGAATTGTAGCTTTGTGCCATCTCCGTTGCTGTATTAAAAGTTTTTATGATTTTATTTTTTATAAAACTTAGGTTCTTATAATACAGGGAAAGAAAAAATTCAATCGAAGGCAATAGAATAAAAATATAGGTTTCTGAACACAATTGTTATTCTCTTGAGCTATTAGATTTTGTCTAAGATATCCGAACAGGATTAATTGACTTTCGTATGATGAATATGAATGAACTATTTCATAAGAGTTTTTGACGAGATCTTGGAATGCCATGTAGTGGATTTTATACTTTACTAGCGGGCCCGACAGACGTAGTCCGGCCTTGATTAAAAGTAAATCCTTGATAAATTATATACCAAAACGTTCCTCATGAATTACTTTATCCACTGGGGAAAACGGCATGAAAATACGTTTAGTAGTTTTTGAGTTTATCGCGAACAGACAGACAGACAGACGCGGTAGGGGACTATTATAATAATGATTCGTAATGTGGTGTTATTTCACTCTATATTTTGTAATATTGGTGGTATTTTACGTAATATAATTTGGTTATTATGCACAAGTGAAGTGGATGGAAAATAATACCACGAAGCATGGATTCTAACTTGTCGCAAAAACTGCCCTAGAAAGTTCTAGCAAGCGGGCCAATATCTTGTTAGAACATTGAAAACATCACAAGAAACTTGTACTATAATTACCTGCTCGACAGTGTCAGTAATTATCTACTTGAAGATTGATTGTCAAAAATAACTACTGACTTCTACTGACTGAAATATCTGACTGAATAACTTAAAAATGATGGACTTTCATACAATCTTCATCACCTTACAATATAAATAAACTACATGCGGGTTGCGTGCCGTTTAGAGTCTTTTCCTAGTAGTTTGGGATTGGCTTTTATATGTTAGCCAGTCAGATATCCTTCTATATACCAGGTGACTGTTTAGACACTCGCAGTATTTTAAAATATGACACTTCATGGTCACATTTAAAATATAAAATGATAATATTATAACAAATACTAATAAACAACCAAGAAACCCTGACTTAAAGTTTGTTCTAAGACTTTTAAAAGTATAACTACAAAAGTGTAAAAAAAACTAAATGCAATGACCGGTGCCAAAAGCTACAATGGCCAACCCGGAGTTAATAATTTTCAATAGTAAACCGGGCAACAAACCCTTTTGTTTTGTTCCTGACGTTCCCACGTTCACATCCAAATGAAAGTGAAGTCATCTAATGGCACTGTGCTTTAACACAAACGCGTAGAGGATTGTGTATAATTTTTCTATTTTTCTAGATAAATATGTCCAATATTGAGCACTTATTTTTTATACTGATTTAGAACGAGAATCGAGTGTAGACTTTCCTCCAGAAATATTGCTACTGTCTAAACAATCACGTAGTATTTAGATAAATCGATAAATAGTTCGTACTATTCTTTTATGATATAATATATTTATTTTATATGAAAACAATTACATATTTGTATTTCGCTTTGAACTGTAATGTTGCCTACAAAATAAAACGATAAAATATTCATACATTAAGCTTGTAAAATATGATTCGTTGTGTATTAACATAATCTATTTTACGTAATAAGTAGCATTAAATATTTATCATCTGTGTATATTTCTTGATTTTATATTCATTTATGTACATATTAATGTTTCTCATACATACATATTTAATTCTCTATGAATTTACATTCGCTTTATAATTCAGTATTTCGACGTATCTGAACTCTACATCTGTCTACGTTACTCACAGTTTTTTCAAGCCAAAAAACATTTTTTGAAAGCTTTTAAAACAGAAAATGGGTTATTTTATATGAAAATAATTATACCATGACCATTTCATAAACAATATTTATTATTTTAATTATAAATTAGATGGTTATCGGTGGTCCGATAAGGTCTCCTCCTCCTCAAGCACCCTCCACCCCCGGACACGGCGTGCGACGGACGGGGTGGCGAACGAGACGTCCACCACCGACGTCCCGTTCCATCGCACGCACGTGGGGACGCTCCCCTGGTTGAGTAGGGACAGCCTTAACTCGGCTGCCCACTCCTCGACGGCCATGCCCCGCAGGTCCGTGACTGCCGCTCCCCAGGTCCTCGACTTAGCATTCAAGTCCCTCATGAGGACCACGGGGAGCGGCGACAGCCGTCTGACTGCTCCCTGCAGGGAGCCGAGATACGCCTCGAACTCCCTCAGGGGCTTGTTAGGGGAGAAGTACGCCCTCACAATGGCGTACTCTCCCCAGACGGCCGTCACGAACCCGGCCCCGCTTTCTCTCGCCGCCAGGGACGAACCCCGACCCGCCACGATCGCCACGGAACCGTTCCGATCCCCAGCCCATTGCGGCTAGGAGGGAACGAAGTAAGGCTCCGTGGCAACCGCGAGCCCGATACACCACTCCGCCACTGACTGCACGAGTAAGTCCTGTGCAGCGGCGCAGTGGTTGAGGTTCGCCTGGAGGAAATTGCATATGGACCTATCCATTATTGGTCCATATCAATTTCCTCCCGCCTGGCGGCCACCACCTTGGGAACTACTCCCACTACCGGGAGGTCCCTACCCTTGGTGGTGGGGGGCCTACAATTTCGGCCCCCCATCACGTGCCCTGAGGGCCTCCCGGCGTCGGCACATACGGCGCAACGGGCCACCTCCGCTTTACACTCGGCCGTTTTGTGGCCCGCCGTGCCGCAGCGGTAACACCCGTCCCCTCTGCTGGACGAGGAGGGGCACATGGGGCGGGTGTGCCCCAAGTCCATGCACTTATAATACCGCATAGGCTTCTCGTCCAGCAGCTGGACGCGCACCATGCTCCACCCGATCAGGAGCTTGCCCACCTGGACAAGCTCCCGAGCTGCCGTCGCGGGGTGTGACACGTGGACCGCTCCGAGGCCCCCCAATTCCTTTTAATCTCGCCGACCTTAAGGTCGGCCACCTTGCAGCCGGCCTTCGCCGCCACGACCGCCCCGATCTCGAGGGAGGACACCGAATCCATATAGGTATTATATAGGTATAGGTATATATATCCATATAGGTATATATATAGGTATCCTGAATTCTGTTTGGAAGGGCATATCTATATCTTCATATTAAAGATCCAGCTTTTCTAAAATTCTCGTTCTTCCAATGTTACTGGCTCTAATACTAAGGTGTCGCAAAAAAATTTTCTCTGTCAAATGTTTATCAATATTTCATATGAAATAATTAAATCTTTTTTTTTTCATTATGCACTACTAACAGTAAATAAATAAATAAAAATAAGTTATGTTGCAGATTGTGCTTCATATCATTGGGATTGCACAGAGATGAGGCCCCTATACGAGTATATCGAATACAACTTATGCATCCAATTTACGTGTTTGGTAAGAGGTTTTCCATGTATGTGAATTAGTCACGTAATACCACGGATATATATCCGTTGTGGGAACGATCTGTAACAACAAATGAGATATATTTTGTTTCATATTCATATAGTACGTTCATGGGTAATTGCGAGAAAGAAAAAATGATTTTTTGAATTTTGTTTTCGAAAAGCTATGTAAAATATGAACATAATAATATAAATTATGTTAAATTATTCATAAAGTTGGCATAAATAAAATAAAATAATATTTTCTCAAGATACGGTAATGAGTTTTGAAACATGGTGATGACACAGTTAATATGAGGGTATAGAAATCAATATTAAATCTGCTTCTAATTTATATCAATTTTTAATCATATATATATAAGGTGTATTTAATGTCATATTAAAGTTTCCTAACAGAAAATAATGTTTCAATAAAATTTAACAAAACTTATCAACAGCATAAGCTCAACTCATTACCATATCTTTAAGATTATTACCACTTATTTAATAATATATGGTAAATTATGGGAATAAGAGGAGTGGTAAATGATATATTTGTCCCTATTTTAAATTCTCTCTATCGATAATTGTAATATGTAGATATATACGTTAAGAAATGATTTGAACTCATCAATGATCATGTTAGCCTTAAAAAATATAATAAGATTATTAGCTGTTAATGGCAAAAGACGTAAATGGTAATGGAAAAATTATGCACCAAAGGATAAAACCTCGTCCTTTTCGTATTCATGTTTTTTTTTTATGTCATAGGTGGCAAACGAACATGTGGGTCACCCTTTGCAGGGAAAAGTTAGGGAAGGGAGAAAGAGAGGAGAGAGGAGAGTGGAGGGGAGGTGGGCCTCCGGCGCTCTCACTGACCGAACGAAACGCAACAATGTAAGCCCTTTTACGTCACGTCGGTTTTCTATGAGAGGGTGGTACTACCCTAGGCGAGCCGACCCATTCATGCTGAAACCAGTAATAGTTTCAACGTGGCTCTATCACCATTTTTGATAGATATGTGATTTGCACAAAGCCATATAACTACCCTCATACTTGAATGTGATAAAGAATAAAATCTACACAATAAACAACTTAACAATCATTTTGCTATTCTGCATCAAGCAATTACTGTCAGCCTCGGTTTGTGCAGCCCTAGAAAATTATTTCTTAAGAAACGTTACTGGAAGTATAATTGAAGCGAACATTCCGATAACTGGATAAATAAAAAGCAAATTGTTTATTCTGCAATATTCCGGTAAACTTTTCTAAACAATACAAATAAGCAACCGCAAGACCGCAGCGGGCAATGTGACGCTAAAGAAAACATAATGCGACCCAGCAAATACAAGGATGAATGTTTTCGCTGGCAACTCTTGGGGCCTATGTGGTACAATCAGCCGTTTGCATTATGCATGAGTCCTTTCCAAGGCGTCATATGCTAGCGGAACTTTCGCAAGGAAGGATATTAATATTTGTTTGTCAGGTATTCTACTTGAATTGTCGAGCTTTTGTCTCTCTCTCACGCCTCTATTTTTGAGAAGTGCATTGTGTCATGAAGTTTTTTTTTGGAAAATAATCAGTTTATTGCATAAAACACGCCAATCAACTTGGACAGCATTACGGCAGCTATACACAAAATTAAATGCGTATTATGGTTTTGCAAAGGTGTGTAATAGTCAAAGGTATTTTTCGGACTTCACGTATATATACTAATTGAAATGCGTATCAATATTGGCTGACAGTGAAGGAAAACATCGCGAGGAAACCTGAGAAATGTTCTTGTAGCAACACCGTATGTGGGCATGATATAGAATTGTGGATTTCCCGGATTTTGAAATCATCAATACGTCGTGGATTCCCATGGTGATTATGTTCATGCCTCCTTTCGGGAAGAGGCCTATGATCATGCAGTTGGTTTCTAACAAAAATGATGAAAGACATGTCAGTATTCAAGCGACGTAACAATGTGCTAACTGACTGAAAACTAACTATGTAGTCAATTGATAGCGATGTTCAAGTCAACACAGACCAGGTAACAAAATGATCATATTGAACCATTTTTGTTTATCAAGTTTTGGAATCATGGAATCAGCAAGTTTATAGTAGCTGATGAGTAGCTTGCAGGCCAGCATAACTGCGTTAAGTAAAGAATGGCGGTCAAAACAGACAGCTAATATTCAAATAATAACAGAAACTTAGACCCCTAATCAATAGTCTTTTTATATCAGCAAGCGAGACAGCTGCAGCACGAAACAATCACACCTATTTCTGCCACAAAGCACTGATTTTCAATTACTATTGTGTTCCAAACAGAGGTGTGTGGCTGGCAATACCTACTTTCAAGAATAGCGACCTTATGCATTGAATGATTTTTAGTAAATTTGCGATAGCGTCGCGTCCTAAAAATACGAAGTGGTTTCTAATTGTGATTTTTACTAACGACTGTTAATAATTGACTTATATTTATTAATTGACAAGCGGATACCCGTGACTTCGTATGTGTTGTTTATTATCTTAACAATAGAATTTACGTACAGAAGAAAAAACGAAAAGAAAGCTGCAAGCAACTATAAACTCCGCTTACTATATCTTTAGTTTTTTGAAATGCATATAAAGATGGTAGTTCCTTAAGTATTTATATAAAACTAAGACATCGCGATATTTATTTAGATAAGGACCAAGTATCTATAAAGTAAATCAATTATATCGAAATCTACACAATAGAATTTGTGTAATTCGCGCGCAACTGCTGCCCTTTATCATTTTATTTCTATTCATTTTTGTTATTAATTAAACTTGATTTTGAAATCAGTTACGCATAGTTATATATTATTAAAGTTAATGATTTATCCATACAAATAAAACACTTCTTCATTCGGCCCATTTTTAATAGGAACAAGAAATCACAGACGACATGAGTAATTGCATTTGTTAGATATAAATAAAACTTCACAGGTAAATATTATATTACATTTATTAACATTATAGATTGGCATCAAGTGAACCTCATGTTTATTTACTTCCTCATTAGAGAACTAGAAAGAGAAAGCGAAACAGAGCAAAGCTACTAAAAAATATACTTCGTCTGTATGTAAGAAGCTCCCTGCAGGGAGCCGAGATACGCCTCGAACTCCCTCAGGGGCTTGTTAGGGGAGAAGTACGCCCCCACAATGGCGTACTCTCCCCAGACGGCCGTCACGAACCCGGCCCCGCTTTCCCTCGCCGCCAGGGACGAACCCCGACCCGCCACGATCGCCACGGAACCGTTCCGATCCCCAGCCCATTGCGGCTAGGAGGGAACGAAGTAAGGCTCCGTGGCAACCGCGAGCCCGATACACCACTCCGCCACTGACTGCACGAGTAAGTCCTGTGCAGCGGCGCAGTGGTTGAGGTTCGCCTGGAGGAAATTGCATATGGACCTATCCATTATTGGTCCATATCAATTTCCTCCCGCCTGGCGGCCACCACCTTGGGAACTACTCCCACTACCGGGAGGTCCCTACCCTTGGTGGTGGGGGGCCTGCAATTTCGGCCCCCCATCACGTGCCCTGAGGGCCTCCCGGCGTCGGCACATACGGCGCAACGGGCCACCTCCGCTTTACACTCGGCCGTTTTGTGGCCCGCCGTGCCGCAGCGGTAACACCCGTCCCCTCTGCTGGACGAGGAGGGGCACATGGGGCGGGTGTGCCCCAAGTCCATGCACTTATAATACCGCATAGGCTTCTCGTCCAGCAGCTGGACGCGCACCATGCTCCACCCGATCAGGAGCTTGCCCACCTGGACAAGCTCCCGAGCTGCCGTCGCGGGGTGTGACACGTGGACCGCTCCGAGGCCCCCCAATTCCTTTTAATCTCGCCGACCTTAAGGTCGGCCACCTTGCAGCCGGCCTTCGCCGCCACGACCGCCCCGATCTCGAGGGAGGACACCGAATCCATATAGGTATTATATAGGTATAGGTATATATATCCATATAGGTATATATATAGGTATCCTGAATTCTGTTTGGAAGGGCATATCTATATCTTCATATTAAAGATCCAGCTTTTCTAAAATTCTCGTTCTTCCAATGTTACTGGCTCTAATACTAAGGTGTCGCAAAAAAATTTTCTCTGTCAAATGTTTATCAATATTTCATATGAAATAATTAAATCTTTTTTTTTTCATTATGCACTACTTACAGTAAATAAATAAATAAAAATAAGTTATGTTGCAGATTGTGCTTCATATCATTGGGATTGCACAGAGATGAGGCCCCTATACGAGTATATCGAATACAACTTATGCATCCAATTTACGTGTTTGGTAAGAGGTTTTCCATGTATGTGAATTAGTCACGTAATACCACGGATATATATCCGTTGTGGGAACGATCTGTAACAACAAATGAGATATATTTTGTTTCATATTCATATAGTACGTTCATGGGTAATTGCGAGAAAGAAAAAATGATTTTTTGAATTTTGTTTTCGAAAAGCTATGTAAAATATGAACATAATAATATAAATTATGTTAAATTATTCATAAAGTTGGCATAAATAAAATAAAATAATATTTTCTCAAGATACGGTAATGAGTTTTGAAACATGGTGATGACACAGTTAATATGAGGGTATAGAAATCAATATTAAATCTGCTTCTAATTTATATCAATTTTTAATCATATATATATAAGGTGTATTTAATGTCATATTAAAGTTTCCTAACAGAAAATAATGTTTCAATAAAATTTAACAAAACTTATCAACAGCATAAGCTCAACTCATTACCATATCTTTAAGATTATTACCACTTATTTAATAATATATGGTAAATTATGGGAATAAGAGGAGTGGTAAATGATATATTTGTCCCTATTTTAAATTCTCTCTATCGATAATTGTAATATGTAGATATATACGTTAAGAAATGATTTGAACTCATCAATGATCATGTTAGCCTTAAAAAATATAATAAGATTATTAGCTGTTAATGGCAAAAGACGTAAATGGTAATGGAAAAATTATGCACCAAAGGATAAAACCTCGTCCTTTTCGTATTCATGTTTTTTTTTTATGTCATAGGTGGCAAACGAACATGTGGGTCACCCTTTGCAGGGAAAAGTTAGGGAAGGGAGAAAGAGAGGAGAGAGGAGAGTGGAGGGGAGGTGGGCCTCCGGCGCTCTCACTGACCGAACGAAACGCAACAATGTAA
Organism: Antheraea pernyi; assembly: GCA_015888305.1. NCBI lineage: Eukaryota > Metazoa > Arthropoda > Insecta > Lepidoptera > Saturniidae > Antheraea > Antheraea pernyi. Next base: position 18,496 of record MU159870.1, on the reverse strand, counting down.
GCACTTTTACGTCACGTCGGTTTTCTATGAGAGGGTGGTACTACCCTAGGCGAGCCGACCCATTCATGCTGAAACCAGTAATAGTTTCAACGTGGCTCTATCACCATTTTTGATAGATATGTGATTTGCACAAAGCCATATAACTACCCTCATACTTGAATGTGATAAAGAATAAAATCTACACAATAAACAACTTAACAATCATTTTGCTATTCTGCATCAAGCAATTACTGTCAGCCTCGGTTTGTGCAGCCCTAGAAAATTATTTCTTAAGAAACGTTACTGGAAGTATAATTGAAGCGAACATTCCGATAACTGGATAAATAAAAAGCAAATTGTTTATTCTGCAATATTCCGGTAAACTTTTCTAAACAATACAAATAAGCAACCGCAAGACCGCAGCGGGCAATGTGACGCTAAAGAAAACATAATGCGACCCAGCAAATACAAGGATGAATGTTTTCGCTGGCAACTCTTGGGGCCTATGTGGTACAATCAGCCGTTTGCATTATGCATGAGTCCTTTCCAAGGCGTCATATGCTAGCGGAACTTTCGCAAGGAAGGATATTAATATTTGTTTGTCAGGTATTCTACTTGAATTGTCGAGCTTTTGTCTCTCTCTCACGCCTCTAATTTTGAGAAGTGCATTGTGTCATGAAGTTTTTTTTTTGGAAAATAATCAGTTTATTGCATAAAACACGCCAATCAACTTGGACAGCATTGCGGCAGCTATATACAAAATTAAATCCGTATTATGGTTTTGCAAAGGTGTGTAATAGTCAAAGGTATTTTTCGGACTTCACGTATATATACTAATTGAAATGCGTATCAATATTGGCTGACAGTGAAGGAAAACATCGCGAGGAAACCTGAGAAATGTTCTTGTAGCAACACCGTATGTGGGCATGATATAGAATTGTGGATTTCCCGGATTTTGAAATCATCAATACGTCGTGGATTCCCATGGTGATTATGTTCATGCCTCCTTTCGGGAAGAGGCCTATGATCATGCAGTTGGTTTCTAACAAAAATGATGAAAGACATGTCAGTATTCAAGCGACGTAACAATGTGCTAACTGACTGAAAACTAACTATGTAGTCAATTGATAGCGATGTTCAAGTCAACACAGACCAGGTAACAAAATGATCATATTGAACCATTTTTGTTTATCAAGTTTTGGAATCATGGAATCAGCAAGTTTATAGTAGCTGATGAGTAGCTTGCAGGCCAGCATAACTGCGTTAAGTAAAGAATGGCGGTCAAAACAGACAGCTAATATTCAAATAATAACAGAAACTTAGACCCCTAATCAATAGTCTTTTTATATCAGCAAGCGAGACAGCTGCAGCACGAAACAATCACACCTATTTCTGCCACAAAGCACTGATTTTCAATTACTATTGTGTTCCAAACAGAGGTGTGTGGCTGGCAATACCTACTTTCAAGAATAGCGACCTTATGCATTGAATGATTTTTAGTAAATTTGCGATAGCGTCGCGTCCTAAAAATACGAAGTGGTTTCTAATTGTGATTTTTACTAACGACTGTTAATAATTCTTAGCGTTATAATATATATAGCCTATAGCCTACCTCGATAAATGAGCTATCTAACACTGAAAGAGATTTTCAAATTGGACCAGTAGTTCTTAAGATAAGCGCGTTCAACCAACCAAACAAACAAACTCGTTAGCTTTATAATATTAGTATAGATTAGCTTAGTTATTGCCCTCCAGCTTTATAATATTATTATAGATTTTAATGTAAGAGCATCGGTTTTTTATTAAGAAATATAATTATGTACTTATATTATTTATTAAGACATTTGTAACTTCTTAATTTTAAATTTATTGTTCTTATTATATCAACTTTCTACAGTCTGTGACAACTTAATATTATAATCATTATTATTATTATTACATATTATAAAACAAAGTCCTCTTCGACGTCTGTCTGTCTGTTCGTATTACGCTCAAAAACTACTGAACGGATTTTCTCGCGGCTTTCACCAGTAGACAGAGTGATTCACGAGGAAGGTTTAGTTACATAATTTGTCTAGGTTTTTTTATTATCCGGGCGGAATAAGGTCCGCTGGGCTCGTTGGTTATTCATTAAATAAAATATTGTCCATAGAAAAATAATAAAGAGAACATTTAATATTTTTAATTTTTACAGGTTACCCATTGAAAACAAAAAAGAAGGATTTATATGGTCACGGACATCGCGTGTACAAAGTTGACAATTTTGTATTATACTAGGATTTTACACGAGTACGGATTAGTATCCGTTGATAAATATTTACGGAAGTACCACGCAAATCCCCTTAAAATTCTTAATCCTAAAATGTTTGCAATTTATTTGAGTACTTGCAAATTATATATGTATTTGCAGTTACGCGTGTAGGCTTTACACTTATTTCATATATGTTATAAGAATTATATTATTTAGTCTCAAATTAAAATATGTTATGTTAAATATATAATACAACATGTTATAACATTTTAATATTATAATTTCTCTGTGTACTTTTTCTCATTTTGCAAGTGAAATTATTTGCTATATGATTTTATTATTTATACCAGAGGTTCCCGAACTCTTTTTTTATCACCGACCACTTTCAACATTTAGCGCCAAGATAGACCAACTACAGCTACATTTCTAGCATATACAGGTTTTTTACATGTAACAGTCTCTTAGCTTCTTAAAATATCTATCAATGCCTACATTGATAGGTGAAGTCAAGTCAACATTGTATACAACATTCTTCACTATCAAAAGCAGATAAATTTTCGTGGGCCCGTTTACGAATTGTGAACCCCCATTTTTTTGTCACGTCAACGTAGACCCCCGTCGAGTCTTCTGTAGACTAAACTAAAGTTTTTTTTTATAGTAGCACGACAAAATTTCTGCACTATGCCTGATGGTAAGCACAGTACAATCCAACAATGGAGACCACCGAGTGACACACTATTCATCGCCGGTCGCCGCTGTCATGCCGGCCTACAAAAAGCTGGATATGCACAGGCTGATCCCGAAACGCGACCCGCAGAAGCAAATAACTATGACGGGCTTTTTCGTCATATACATGGTGGTTGCGACCCAGTCAGGCTGTAAAACCATAGCACCTCGCTTTCGCCATTGCCTCGTTCTATAGTATAGTGATAGGGCTTTTTCTCAGCCTGCCTGGCAAACTACCACCCTCAATTTGAAAATTCTCCTCAAGCACCTATGGGAGTGTTCCGGCAACTGCATCAGTCTCTTTAGCTTAACGTGTTTATCATCTTGACCACATCGTCACATAGCATTAGGTGAAGTTGTGTCAAATGTTAAAACCTATACAAGTATTAAAAAAATACGACTACTCTCACTCGACATATGACGGTGATAACGTGATTCCTCGCTTGAACCGAAACTAGTCAGCAATAACTTTGTAGAGCCAGTTCGCTAGTACAAACAGGAATATAAATAACAATGTATAGTAAACAATTTTTATTTGATCCTTTTTCTTCATTTTCCTATTATAGAGGCTTTTATGTAATTTGCACGCATGTGTCCAATCGTAACCGTTTTTCTAGTATATAATCGTGTCATATTTACTTAGCATCTAGCTGTATTATTTTTATAACCTTACCATCCGGTATATGTAGGGTGGTAAGCGTTCAATTGACCGCAGACGCGTTGCAACATTTAATCAGTCCCTCCTTAGTACCTGTGCTGCACACAACAGCCGCCAAATTACGTCGCCTGGCGAGCTAAACATGGTAGTGAAGACTTGCTGTTCTGACAGTCCTATCAGTAAGACAGTGGGTAACGCAACTTCAACCAAATGTTTTAAAACACTGGTGGAACTAGTGAAATACCAAGACACGGTGGATGAGCCAGGGCAACAGTACATAGGTCATCACTTCCATCAGTCATGATATTCCAAAATCAGAAATACTTCATTCCATGTAGGCCTTGAAAAGGCGATTATTAATATCAGAACTGTCACCAGTTTGGAAAACAACCCAGTGATCGGGTGGAACCGGCTAAAAGCTCGGTCTGGCTTATCTTACAGAAACCCGACGTGAAGTGCTTGCATTGTTGCGTTTCATTCGGTCAATGAGAGCGCCGGAGGAACACCTCCCTCCCCTACCCCCTTCCCTTGCTCCACCTCCCAATCTAGGTAACGCGACTCCCCTGGTGTTGCAAATGTCTATGGACGGCGGTGATCACTTAACATCAGGTGAACCACCTGTTCGTTTGCCTCCTATGATATAAAAGAAAAAAAAACTTTTCAATACTCATATTTGTACTAACATAAATAGTTACGTTCGTTTTTGGCGAATGCACAAAGAGGGTTGTCATTTCGAAACATCACCATCATTCCGTGTTTTCTATGCAAAACGATATTTAACTTCAAACATTACAAACTAGCTACTAGCTAACAATGATTATATATCTACATATAATCAATTTAACTATTGTATTAGTGTATAACAATTGTTCCTACTAAGTGTTGTCGATTAATTCTGCAGTTGGGTAATTTGTTCTTTAATTTGGTATTAAAATTTTAAAGAATGATAGGATAGTGAAATTAATATTTGCTCTTCGTATCGTGACTATTATTGTTAGCAACGCTAGTGTCGCCTCTTTTACATATATTATAGATAACTTCGATCGATATTGTCATCCTTTTTTTTTTTTTTTAACGTGGAAAAAAAATGTCAGGCCCCCGGGGGAGGGCCTGAGCTGAGTCGACCGTCAATTGCGTGCTGGGACGCAGCTGGCGGTGCCTTTCGGCGACTTTAACCGACTAAAACTCCACGGCAAACCGTACGCCGCACTATAGGAGTGTCGCGGGGGAGCGTGAGCAAGCCCCGCGACACCCCCGGCGGCAGGCGCTTTCACGCCACTCCCGGCTGAGGCAGCCCGGATGCGAAACTGCCTCCCAGCCCGCCGAGCCCGTGCAATGGGAGGTCAGGGCCCCCGCCCCTTCCCCCCTGGGTTCAGCCGGCAACAGAGAGGAAATCCCCTGAGTCGTCGCACCGCCATTGATTTTTTAACGAGGTTTTCTCCTCATCCGCCATAGCCTCCCCGAGGTCCACTCCGTCCTAGGCTACCCTATCTCCCCTCCACCATCCCTTGATCCTAACCCTACCCTACCTACCTACATAACCCTATGCCCACCTATCCCTTATACTTGCCTACCGACAAAGTAGGTAGGCAAGCTAGAGATTAGAGATTGTCATCCTAACCTAACTAGCATTTATAATGCGAGAGTGAGTTTGTTTGATTGTTTGTTATGCTTTCACTCGTTAACTACTCAACCGATCATTATGACATTTTGCATACGCGTTATCAAGTGTACAGAAAAGAAAATAGGGTACCTTTTTTTTTTAAAAAGCGTACTGTTCTCGAGACATAAGTCAGATCTATTTTAACACAACCAAAGTCGCAAGCTAAGGTAGCCGTGAATAGTAATAATGGACAACGAATAAACAACAACTAAATAGTGTTTTTTATAAGTTGTTATTTATTACGTAGATATAATGCATTACATAATTAATTGTTGTTATAAGAACCACTTCTAACTATATATATTACTTTCTACATCCTTAAAAATAGAATCCGACAGTATAAATAGTGTTTTGCACCAAAAACAATCGAGTTCGTGGTGCCACAGTTGCAACTTTATGTGATATATTATTTAAAATAGTATTGTAGGTGTAGGGAGGTCATTTAGGCATCCCACTATAGAAGAAAAAAGTTTATCGCCTAGATTTACTACACTTTTTAATACTGGAAAAAAATTAGACACTAAAATATATTCGTAAAAATTTACGAACACGTATTTATTGTAGAAAAGACGCTGTCAATAAAGAATATAATATACGAGCGAGAATTTTTTATATTAAAAATCATACCTCGCAAAATGTAGTGAGAAAGATATGCGAGACGGTGAAAAAGCGCAGATAAAAAGAAATCCTGCGAACAGGTGCGTCTGGCAACTCGGCTAACAACGAGCCCCGAAATCGGTCAAACGTAAGTTATCTCACATCCAGATTTATTCATATATTCAGTAAAACAAACGTTCCAAGTTTATTTCAGTCCTGTTTCCTTTCGTATTCTCTTGTTTGTTGTATGTAATTCTGTGGTATATTTATTATATAATGCTTGCCCGTCCTGCCTTCGCATGGGTAAGGAATAAAATTGCAACTGAACAGCTAAACGTCAATCTGTCAATTCTGGCAATATTTATGTATATATTACTACTGTCTTCTATTTAAATAATTCACTCACTTTTTTATGAAGATATTTTAACACACATTTATTATTTTCTCCTTTTTTCTTTCTTTTGACATGATAACGTCTTATAAATCGATAAACGCTGGCTGCACGCGCGAGAAAGCATGAGTCATTGTCACCTTCCACCTGAGACGAGCATGCAAGCGAGATCGTAAAACAAAGGTGGTAAAGCCATGCTGAATCTACATATTACTAGCTTAGCATGAATGGGTCGGCTCGCTCGGGGTAGTACTACCATTCACAGAAAAACCGACGTGTAATAACAGTGCTTGCATTGTTGCGTTTCGTTCGGTCAGTGAGAGCGCCGAAGACCCACCTCTCCTCTCCTTCCCCCTTTCCCTCATTTCCTTCTCCCTTCCCCTTCACACCTCCTCCAAAAAACAGGATGGCAACCCACTTGTGAAACCCCTGGTGTTGCATTGTTGTTACATCAGGTGACCCACCTGTACGTTTGCATCCTATGATATATTAAAAAAAAACAATAGAGAGGCGCGATCGGCCTATGCCTTCGGCTTGTGATGCATATACGAGTATCTCTCTTCCACTCCATCGGCTAATGTGTCCGAGTTGTTATCATGTAAAATTATCACCCGTAAACCAACTTTACAGACAACCAATTTTTTGTTAATACTTCACAACAAAATGTTGACTGTAGCTAACTTCAGGGTGTCGGTTTTTCGAGACGGTGTGCGCGCGCATCGTAAAAATTTACTCTCATCATTTTTTCCTAATGCGCCAAAAGAAGTATAACTTCAAAAAAGAAAGCGCCAAATAAGTGTCCCCGGTCTGAAGTACTTAATGCGCTTACATATATTGTATTCGGTAATTGATTTTTATTTACATATATGTATTTATTGTAATCATATCTACATATAATATTTTTATGTGTAGGAATATGTTGATATAGCATATTCGTCTATAACACTATCATTTACCTCAGCTAATTTTTGAAGTGAATCTTCTAATACGACTTCCAACAAGGTTTCGTTAAACGTTTAACGCTACCATGGAGGGAGTATGAAAACACTGTTGCGTTAAACGTTCAACGCTCCTGGCGAGGGGGAATAGAAAGAGACAGAGCGAGAAAACAATCAAACATTTCGTAACTTACTTTAGTTATCATAATCCCATTGTAAATTTTATAGATTTGGATATTTATCCACTCGAAATGATAATTAAAAGATACGATCAATTGTGAATAATTGTGAGCAATGTTAATAAAGTTTGTCTTAAAGAAACAAAATGATTTCACTAAAAATCAATTTCTACCCCTTCCTATTTTCATTTCCACATTACGAAGTTCACTTCTTCCGCGCGGAGGGACTCTACGTACAATATTTTTTAGCAATATTATTACTTGTGTTTTCCGAATGTTCATTTACATATTAGCTGTATCTTTAGAAAGCTGCGTGCCATAATTTGGCATATTAATATTTTTTAAAGAACTCGTGTGTTATGTAGTCAGTAAGATAGTTAAGAAAAAGAATTCGCTGTGTTTTTCTCCTCTGTTTGTTAATCGTCTTTTTGGTGTATTTAGTTTACGAGCAACAGTTATTAATAAAAAAATGGATACAGTTAGTTTTTTTCCCTTACCTTCGACGAATCATGTACAACGCTCGGAGCCGAGGAAGTGTTATATAGTGCAATACCTAATAAGGAGACCGCACGCAACACTGTCTTATTTAGATGGTATATATTTATGTAGATGGTGTATTGGTATAATCTTAATAGCGGTGGTGGAAAAGAAATAGTTATATGTTATTTAGATACGGTTGGTTAGATGGGGCGGTATTACGTCTCGGTAAATAATAGCTCACTTGAAATGTGAGCTTTTATTTTGTTTGAAACACAGCCAATGTAAGCATGTTTCACATGCCGCAGTGTATTCAAAAAATGCAAAAATAATACCTGTAAAAGCAATTTAACGGCCAGAGTATCTTACTTTCGCTAAGTACATGTTGAATAAGTTATATTTTAAGCTTAAACTAACAAATAAACAAAATTGAAAATTGAACAAAATTACCGATTTTATTCCTGTGGTACAAATGTTTGGCTAAGGCTCTTCAACCACGCACAATAACGGGAAAAAGTACGTAGTATTCATTGCGTGTTAAGGTTGAATTCACACTAACTGTTGTTTATGTTGTCTTTTCATTTGCGAGGGGAGTAATTTATTGCTTTGCTCGTTTTATCGTAAGTATTAGATAATATTTTGAACATTTGTGACTTTATTACTAGGTGTTATGACTGTAATTAGGTTGAATTTAAAACTGTTCCAAAAATTTTTTTCTCCCTTTCTTAGTAAACAAATACCTACAAATAAGTATATATTTACGCGGACACACGTATTCATTGGTAAATCATGCAATTTTCATTGCATAATTCACAAATGCATATATGTATGAATAGCTTAGTATAGTTTAGCTAGGACAGACGCGTCTTTTTCGGTAACAGCCCAAGCCGAGGTGTGCGTGCACCCTTGTGTATGTTACCCAAAACCAAAATCGGCTGAGTGCCCTAAGCGCTCGGCCTTAGTAGTCCGGTGAAGCTGTAAAGACCTTGCCAGGTCAATAGCATAGTCAGCAATAGCATAGTCAGTTCGAAAAAAAAAAAAAACCAATAAGAGCAAGGACCAATGTAGTCCGGTGAAGTTGTTAAGACCTTGCTAGGCCAATAGCGTAGTCAGTACGAGAAAAAAAAATAGCGGAGCACCAATGAAAAATGTTTAAAAATCGTTTTTTTTTGCGTTTTGAGAGCTTCCACTGCGTGTGACTATTCCACGCGGGCGAAGTTGTTGGCGGAAGCTAGTTAATAATAATACACATTGAACATTTTCTACTAACCCGCAAAATACTAACGATTAGACAAATATGAATTGCGTCAAAAAAATACACTTTCGAAGCGACTATATTTAAAGTTACCATAGAAATTATATAATTATTCTAATACAAATTATTCACATGCAAACTCTTTATTTAATAGTCTTAACTGTGTAACATATAATCGCGTAGAGACGTTCACAGTCACAGCCGGTCCTTAAACTATTATCCAATTGTTATGTAATTCAGCGACGACCTAAAATCGAAACGGTCTGAGATGCGGCGGGGTGCGCGTTGTTGCGGGGTCACACTTCAAGCGTGGAGTTTCCCCACTGTACCACTGTATTAATTTTTTTTAGTCGTTCGGAATAAATTGTCCTGTACAAATCAAAACCACTCTCTTCTGTAAATGCGGTCATACTATTCTGTAGGTGGTATCACGAAAGACTAATTAAATATGCATCTTTACATCAAAAGATTTATTTCTGAGAACTAAAACAGACTAAATCGGATTACGAGAACAAGGGACCGAAGATGCATCTCTTCATTGCATTTGTTCAGCAGATGAGAAGACAACTGGATCGTACTTGGTTCACACAATTCCATAATCCCCATTAACGCAACAACAAGGGCTAGGCATAGCTAATACTGAATATATCAAAGGTAAAAAAATAACAAATAATATTTTCTGCATTCTAGAGATTTCTTGTTGTATGTAAGAAATCACGTATTGCATTGTAAAATCAGTGTCTTTTAAAAAGGTTTTCATTCTGTTCAGTTTATAGAAATTGTCTAATATCCGCGACTTATTATGCATTGTTCTGCACATTATCATCACACTGTTTGCTCCATTTCTTTTCCTTTGCAAAAAATACTCATGGCTAAACGCGTAGTGCTTACAAAAATTGTAATCACTAAAAAAAATAGCGTGGCATTAAATAAAGATATTGTAATCATTTGTTTTTAAATACAGACCAATGCCTACAAAGCAATGGTAAAAAAAATAATCCAAATCAATCTAGCAGTTTCTACGTGATGTGCGCACAATGATAAACCCCTGTCATTTTATTTATATAATAAGAAGAAGATAAAGCTAATCAGCAACTACCAGTAACTAAGTAGTCTTGTTAATGTTGTATGAAATGATATGTTTTCATGTTATGTTCATATGATAACACAAAGGTTATATAAACACATATATAAAGCTCCAAATACACTAGCGAAAAGAATATTCAATTTGTTCATACGTATACCATATTGATAACATATTTTATTAATTAAACGAAAAGTATTTGTTAAATTAATTTTATTTTAAGTACCCTGTATAATTATAATGATAATGTAGTAATTAATGTATAACAATAAATACTTATTAAAATAATAATAGTATAATATTGCAAAGCGATAATAAATATCTCTGTTTGTCTGTTAAAGATAAAATTCTATGAGATCCGGTAACATTTACAACTTTAAATTGCCTTCTTAGAATAATAATTAAAAAAAACCTTGTCAACGAGTTTAAACAACAACATCATTATTTATTACATGACTTTTTATCTCCAAAAATGTAGATAATTAATTTAAATAAAATAAAATTATCTAAACATTAATTAACAGCAGATAACCTATGTAGTTATATTAGAAAAACAAAATTTTATTATCTAATTTGACATCGTTTTATTCGTTTCACAACCTATTTTAAATTAATATAAATACATATAAGTTGTAATGTACTTTTTATACATTACTTATCGTAGAACATGATCGTGATTACTGTCAACTGACCCAGATTATTTTGAATCGGTAACGCGTAATACAATTTTAAGCATTCACTCAATATATAAGTAACTGTACCAATCAGAACTATTGAAAGTGAAAGTTTAAACTTATTAAAATCTTTTGTAAGAATTTTAGTAAATACTACATCGTTTTAATAGCATTTTATACAAAGATGACATATAAAGCTGAAATTGTAGAATACGATATATTGCAAATATGTAAGTAATACTTTCTGCATTTCGGCAACTAGAATGTAGTAATTTTGCAGTTCATGCGAGCCTATCCTTAATAGTTTCACAAAGGTTCGTCTAAGATAGACCATATTCTCTGACAATAGTTACAAGCCTAGAGGTAAATTCATCGGCTAATACAGCTGGAGTATCCTTTAGCAATTTTCGGTCTACCAGAAGTATTAAAATCATGGGAACATTAAATACAGAGAAATCTACCAAGTGACTAAAATACCAAAATTGTCGTAAATATATAATTTATAAAACATAAATATTATACCCAGCCCTGATAAACATAAGTATAAATGAAGCGATTTCTGTGGTGTTAGTTAGACCACTCAGGCCATGAACGCTTTATTTAATAAGTTATATCAATATGAGTTATTAAATACTTAAATATAGTTAACCTAACTAATATTATAAAAGCCAATATAAGTTTGTTTCTTTGTTACGATTTCAAATCTCAACTACTCGTCTGATCATAATAAATTTTTCCATAAACGTAATCAGGAGTATAAAAAATAACATAAGGTAATTATTCTCCAGAAATAAGTACTAGTCCCGTGGAATAACTTAAATCTAACGCGAGCGAAGCCAGGAACAGAAGCTAGAATTAAATATATACATTATCAATGTAATTGCTTAAATATTCATCTCGTAACAACTTCCACACAATACCATAAGACCACATATTCCAAACTCGGTTCATTCATTAATTGTAAAGTTACGGTATAATATGAAACTGTTCAAATTGGCAAAAAATATAGTAAAGAATTCAACACAATTGCTTTAAAAAAACCATCCATCACTACATATTGAAGGCTGTTTTTGAATGCTCACTTGATTAACTATCATCTCAAGAAAACCTGTCATTATGAACCTATCGGTGTTTTTAGGCAAGACTACTTAAAAGGCTTCATGACGCAGTTGTGTAAGCTATAATACTGAACCGAGAGGTTACAGGTTCAGTCTGGGTATTTGACAAACATTTATGTAGTGTGTATGACTGTCAGTTTTGTACCAGGGTATTTACGCTCTTACTCCACTAATAACTACCCTGGCATTGAAAGTATTAAATATCTATTTATTTTAGGGATATCAACTGCTTAGTTACCAAAATATGAGCTATGTTTGGTTTCTAATTAAAAATGTGAAATTATTCTTATATTAAAAAAAAAACAATTCTTTTATTTGACGATAGTTTAGCTAGGACAGACGCGTCTTTTTCGGAAACAGCCCAAGCCGAGGTGTGCGTGCACCCTTGTGTATGTTACCCAAAACCAAAATCGGCTGAGTGCCCTAAGCGCTCGGCCTTAGTAGTCCGGTGAAGCTGTAAAGACCTTGCCAGGTCAATAGCATAGTCAGTTCGGAAAAAAAAAAAAAATTATGAACGATGAGAGATATAGGACTGAGTTCCAGAGAAAAGTTGTAGAGCTTGATAATGCCTACAAAAATGTCAAGGATAGCATATGTCTAACTTTTATATTTAAGTGGCAAAAAGAAGATTTTTTATAAATGTTTACCGCCCAACGAAGTGGGCACGGGTCAGCTAGTTATCTCTATATCTTGAAGAAATATAAGTTAGAGACTTTTAAGAATTTACCACCAAAGTAAACTTAAAATTAAAAAGAATGAATCTTAACCCCTAGAAGACGAATATTTCCGAACAAAAAGAGCCTACTAATAAAAAATATTTATTCTTGTGTCGGATATATATATCTTTATAAATTGGTATTTTAATACTTAAAGAATAGACCTGTTTATTCAGTCAGTTCTAACATTACAGGTCTTCATATTGAAGACATTATATTTGTATTTGTCACGAAATACACTTATTTATGATCTAATTATGCTGATATGACGTGAAATTAATAAAATAGATTCTAATTTCATATAATTCGGTTCAATAAATAATAATTAATGTTATTATATTTTCCGTCTATAATTATCTGATTTTATTGTAGTGATAGGTATGAAAAAAATAGTCGATTATATTTAATGACCAAGTTATTCAAAAAAATTACAACAAATAAAGCATCAATTTAATATATGAAGGCTCGTTTAGATATATCCCAGATACTGTGTTCTACGAACCATCGTAAAAACCATTACGTGTGCTACAAAAAATATTTTAAAACAAAAGAAAGTTTCGTAGAACATTTTTTATGTTTACATTGATAAACAATAGAACAATAAAAAGCATTTAGTTAGCGGGTTTCACTGTTACTCAGCGAATAGAAGTAACAAATAGAAGTTATATAATCAATTGTTACAAATGGCGGCAATCATGGTCATGATAAGCTAATATTACAAGCATCAAATATATCTTTTCTGTTTGCTAGACCGCTTTAAAGTGTGGAACTACTAGTCATCTTCGAAAAATTACTGTTGCATTTGATTACTTTTTTATTTAGGAAGGTATCCAACTTCATGCTACAGTTCTTAGAAACAGCAATATCATAGAGAGGTTAGAAAATATGTTAAGCGAAAATGAAGTAATAGTGCGGGCGAGCTGTGAGGCGTGCGCGGGGTTTCGGAGGTCGAGAGCGAGTTGACCGTCCGACTAAAAACGGGCATTACCGAGAAGAGCCGAACTGTTAACGCCTTTGTCAAAGATGTACCGTACCATACCGCACTACTAAGTCGTGTGGTCGACTCCCTACGCAATTAGTAGTCCTCATGGAATTTGTTTAATATTTCCTGTGTTCACAGAATTTTATTTAAGCACGAGTGAAGTCACGCGTCACAGCTAGTATATTATAATGTTTCTGACCTAATGTATAATCATTAATTTCTAGCTAATGGAACGAAATAACACTCTTTTGGAACTGCTTTCTATATGATTATTGGTTGATAACTATAGATTACCTTTTAAAAAAGTAATGTTGGCCGTATGATAATGTCACTACATTGTCTATTTAATTCTTTGTTTGAACTATTCATGCCTCGCCATTTTTATGGCATGAAAAAGCAAATAAGATATTAAATAATCACTATAGTCTCTATAGCTATCTATAAATAACAAAAAAGCACCATAGATCGATTTGTAGCCCGTCAATAATATATTCAGAGTCCTGAGAATTGTGTTTAAATTCCCTATATGTTAGAACCGCCGTGAAAATCTATACATAGAGTCTTCCGCGGTTGTAGTTGCTGATATGTCCTGGGTCGGCATATAGATTAAGCCTGGTAAGATTAAGTTTAAGACTGGTATATAGTATTCGCTAGGAAACACCCTGTTTATTTGTTAAATGACGAGAGCAGGATACAAGAATATTTCGAAATATAACAGACATACCGCAGGACCATAGGCATTTTCCCGAAGAAATGGCATATTCACCACTGCAACCCACGACGTATTGGCGATTTCGAACTTCGAAGAACATTTGTCATTATGTTTACTTCGCCTTCAGCGGACAGTGTTATCAGTTTAAATGAGTTAAGGTACGCCAATTTCCAAAAATTCGTCGGTAAATACTCTAGTTTGCATTTGATACTCGGGTGTCGTATATCGAATTGACATTCCAAGAATCAAACCACAAAGGCTTTTTAAAATAATTATCGGATTTTTAACAAAAACTAAATGATTGTAAGAAACGTCTTGTTTCAGCCTCCAAAAAACAATTTCGCGTATAAAGCAAGACTAAAAATGTTTGGTAACTTTCGGTGATGGACGTCGGCCGTAATGATCAAAAACATTAGATGTCCAATTACATAAATGAAGGCAATTTGCCTACCTATCGTCTAGAGACCGTTTGTAGGGCGACCATGCGATTTACTGCTATTTATTACACATTTATCTGTCTTTATATATCATAATAGATAATTATATTAATGTTTAAGGTTGATAAACTTCAACACCTCTACCTAATATGTGCCCATAGTCCAGAACAATAGTTTTTTTTTTTCGAACTGACTACGCTATTGACCAAGCCCTTAACAGCTTCACCGGACTACTACCAGGACAATAGGTTTTTATACTTTGACATGCTTAGGGATGGATCAGTGCATATCCAACAGCTGAGAGGCTTGCAAGGTAGTGTCACAGCGATGGATTATGCATCTTTTAGCCGCCGTCGTTCTTGGATTTTACTGTGCTTACTATCAAGTGCTGTGACTTTAAATTAAAAAGAAAACGATAACAATATTATAAAGTTTGAGATGCGTTACCACATTATATAACTAACATAAAGCGTATTCGTACTGGTGGGTTCTGATTTGTAGGGTTTGGCTGATAACATGTAATCCCATGAGATATAATACACCTTATCCATCAGGAGCAACAACATATGTATGTCTAACCTCAAAAAGACCGGTAGTCCTTTTTTTTTTCTCCATGGGGGAATCCCTACCGGATATCCATCTCGTCGGGCAGCAGAGGATGGATATGCCCGAGTCGCACGGACTAAAACCCCATGGTACCTTCTTACACCTTTTGGCCGGAGGAGCAGGGACTGTCTAATCGACACTACATCTGCTCCTCCAACAGGTGTTGTCCCCTCCTAAGAGACCCAAACTGCGGCCTGAGGGGTCAAGATGGTGGACCCCTCAAGGGGAAATGGGTGTTACTCCCCCTAACGAACTGTGGGAGCATCAGCATAATGCACCTCCACCACATGGACCTGTGCAGTTTAACTGCCCGGAGCGACGGAGATGTATGTAGTCCGGTAGGACCGGTAGTCCTAAAGAGTTATAAGTTATATTGAGTTTTTAACATCTGATGGTATACCTTTACGACGATCTCTCTACGAGTATCTTAACTAATATTATTATTTTTCGAACGAAGTTCTTTATCGTGCGTTACAGGAGCTGAGCGTATAGGAGTGAGACCGAAAAAAGTGAAATAAGACTTTTTTCCAACACTTCTTGCTATAGCTACAGCCGTGTATGAACGATATACATCAGCGGACAATAGCTCTCTAGCTTACATCTATTTTAACTTTTATTTATATTTTTATAGTAAAAAAATAATGTTTATTTCTAAAATTAAACAATAAGTATTATTAAATAAATACGATTTATACAGTTCTTAAATTTTTATTTGTTATTTACGTAATTATCCCACATCGTTCAGTGTTTAATTTATTATTATTTATTCTATACGTAATAATTATATTTTATCGTATTTTTTTCAATATAACTCTATCAACTTGATATTATATAATATAAATTACAATGACTGTATAGCAGACGTCTACTAAAAAGCGAAAGGAACTTCGTTCCGACCGGGGTTCTATAGATACCTCACGCCGTTTTTATTGTAACACTAACACGCTTTTCTACTCGACTGAAATTGTGAAATTTAGCATACACTTGTTAAGGGAGGCTTGTTACCGAAGGATAGGTCAAATCTGTACTAAAGCGAGCGAAGCCCCGATAAAAAAAATTAGTACTATATATACAGTTCACTGTCATCGTTAAAACAGTGTTCGTAAGAAACGTTTTCGTTCGGCCATTTTTTCTCCGACTCCCCAGATATCACCCCCTACAACCTCACAAATTTTAACTCTTTATAATATTAGTATAAATAATATAATTAGTTAACAGCTTCTGCCCGCCACTTCATATGCGTGGAATAGTTATTTTCGCCTAAGACGCAGCAGAAGCTGTCAAAAGAAAAAAAAACCCTAATTTTAAAACATTTTTCATTGTTACTCCGCTCCTATTGGTCTTAGCGTGATGGTATATAGCCTATGACACTCACAAATAACGTGGCTTTCTATTGGTAATATCGATTTAGTAGTTCCTGATATTACTCCCTACAACGTCACAAGCTCACAAACTTGACCTCTTTATAATATTAGTATAGATATGCAAGTATATGAAAAAGTATGAAACGTCTAAAAAATAATTACTATGATGTAACTCTTCATTTCCAATTTTATTACATGTACTATTAACATGATATGGTAACATTTGTTAAAGAAATATAATTCCAATTTTTTTTATATCATAGGAGGCAAACGAACAGGTGGGTCACCCGATCACCATCAATAGACATTTGCAACACCAGCGGAGTCGCTAGTGCATTGCTAGCTTGTGTTTGGGGGGAAGAGGGAGAGGGAGGTGAAAAAGGAGGTGGGCCTCCGGCGCTCTCAGTGGTCAAATGTAACGTAACAAAAGCACTGTTACTTCAAGTCGATTTTCTGTGAGTCGGGTGGTAGTAGTACCTCGGGCGAGCCGACTCATTCATGCTGAAACCAGTGATAGCTTCATCATGGTTCTACCACCTACAGCAACTCTAACTCCAAATATTTCAAAGTTGACTTGACTTATATAATGAACTTATAATTTAATTTTTGTCTTATTGCATTTTCTATTGTTCTCGTCCCCATATTATAGTTATAATATTCTTATTTTACCAATAAATAAAAACAAATAAAAGATCTAACTTTGTGATAACACTTGAACTATTCTCATAATCTCGTCCCAACAGACGTACTTGGGAAACCCTTCAGCGCGACGTCCTTAGGACAATGAAGGGTCACTTTTAAACTTTCATATTGAGGTCCCTTTTCAAACGTCGGAATGTCGCTTCAATAGTGAATTTCGTACAGAACTATTTGAGAGTCCACGAAATTACAGACCGATGGTAACCGTATTCGGTGCCCGATTTAATTACTGCCTTTCCATTCCAGTCAGATTTTAAATGGCGATTTTGTGTATACCTCTTTGTGAATACGTATCAAGGTGATGGTATACACGTATACTACTTTACAGATTGTATTTCATATGTATAAAAGTGAGCATTGGTTTTCGTTTTGTCGGTATTTACGCAACTATGTACATACTATTTTGTACTCTAACATACTCTGTTGATTAAACGGCTTAATAAATCTTAACATTTGAAGGTTTAGGTTTTGTTTCGTCTTTAAAGGATTAACATAAGCTATTTAAGTATGACAATAAAGAGAGAGTATGGTTAAAAAAAATATCGAGGCAGTCATAAGGACTGCTGACAGAAGCGAAAAGTCGAAACAATGGAATAATTGTATTCTTTTTTGAATTTTTAAATCCATTGCCTGAATTATTTAAATTTCATAATTTGTAAATTGAAATTATTAACTGTAGTCTGGTTTTCACATATATTGGCACATACTATAATTATATACATTTTAAAATGATTTATTAATAAGTCAAACATATGACGGGCTGTACAAGCTCATTACAAAATATTGATTTTACATTTACATAGGCCGCTATACGAGTACTACGCACATGTCGGGGTAATTGGTGATGTGAACCCATAAGTGTTTTTCCTACAAAAATCGCATATCACGGCTAAAGAATTAGTTCTCTCTTCAATTTCGAAGGAACAAAAAAAACATACAATATGCCGATCTCTGAATGCGCTTATTATTTAAAGAGTGGTGGTGATTCCT
>MU159869.1:90908-124551 GCA_015888305.1 Antheraea pernyi | reverse complement strand
ATATAGATGTATAGATTGGTAAATATATACACATAAGCGAATTTTAAATAGATAAATAGTGTTTTTTGACAGAGTTTCTAAAAATGCCCATCGTCTGCGCCCATCTTATAGAAATCGGTAGAGCATTCCATAGTCGGACAGCCTGGATTGTGAAAGACTTGGCGCTGAAACTAGTGGAATGAGCAGGGACTTCTAACGTTAAATCATGTGACGACCTTAACCTTAACAACCTTTTTGTGTTGCAGATATATTCATTAGTGGGATTTAATATATATTTATCGATGTGCATTGTAATTGATAAAATATATTGATTGGTTTTTGTGTTCTTAGTGTGAGGGACATGGATTTTTCCGAGAAAATTTGTGATCAAAAGATCTCAGTATTTGACAACGGGTATAATAATTAACTGTTGTAATAATTCGAATGAACAGAATATACGAAAATAAATTATTCTTCGATTTCATGTATTCGATATCATTTTCTGCACACTATCACAAGTCAGTTATCTTATTTAGTGGTATAATATTTATTTATTTCTTAAACGTAGCCTTTGTTCACATATATATAAATAATTATGTCGATAATCTTCAGCCCCGAAGACATTTGACGGGTCCTGCGTACCGGGTACGACGTGGCAACAAGAATGCAACCACTGCATTTGTGGCAGTAATGGCGTTGGTTTGTGCACTGCAATGGGTTGTCTTTCACCCGAAGAAGGTATGTTCTTTCTTTTAGGCACTTGCTACTAATAATCTTGTAACCCTTTTCAAATACTTGCCTAGCTGAAACTTGACAGTCATATATGCAATGAATTAACTGAGCTAAATATATTATTTGACTATAACGAACTCCTTGCTGATTTTATATATGTTGCATGAGTTCATGTGCTAGTATGCAAAACTATGGAGATCATCGACGTATTGCACTCGATATCAGACGCGATGAATTGATAACACTACCATCAGCGAGTAACCTTTCGTACCTTTTAAAAATAAATTGGGTACATGAATATTACGGACACATGAGTCCGAGTTGAGGTAGTCGCTGTGGCCGAAAATGACCAGAAACCGACGTACATCTGTGTTAATATAATTATATCAATAAATTTATTTTCAGTTCGGAAGTTTAAGTTATATGGTCCTAAAGGATGCTTACCCGGTAGCTCTTGGAGAAGCGAATGCAATGACTGCGTTTGTACTAATGATGGCGATGCTTCGTGTACTCAAAAATTATATCCGGGATGCGAAAATGGTATGCCTCTTTTTATTATCTAATAATCTATTTAAGCATTTTCATAGCTATTTTCGTGTTAGAATGCATCACTTGGCACCTGTATTTTCCACTTCAGTTGGCACATAATACCTACCTTCTTTTTTATGAAACATAATAATAGTAGGCAAATTAAAACTGTGAGTTTTTTAATGTCATAGGTGGCAAACGAACAGGTGGGTCACCTGATGTTAAGTGATCACCACCGTCCATGGACACTAACAACACGAAGGGTTAGGGGAGGGAGAGGAGTGAGGAGAGGGGAGGGGAGGGAGGTCTCCGGCGCTCCCACTGACCGAAAGAAACGCAACAATGCAAGCACTGTTACTTCACGTCGGTTTTCTATGAGATGATTTGGACTTGCAGAAAGCGTAGGCTACATTTAAATATATTCGGCACAAACAACATACGATTTATAAATTGTTGTAATATAAACTTTCGATTGAAAAGTACAAATAATAATGATATATGTGGTTATTATATCCAGAACCGGTGAAGTTATGCGCCCCGGGTACGAAGTGGAAGGATGAGCGCTATAACTGTGAGTGCGCAGCTGATGGAGGAACCTCGAGTTGTTCACGGATACACAACTAAGCCTTGATATAAATGGTGATTTTTTTTTACTCAATTATAAGCTTATAGGATTATTTATAGGATTAATTCAAGTAATTGTTGCGTTGGCGTTATAAGTTTGGAATGTCGCTAAACAAACCTGGCAAGAAACCTGTGAGTGAATCTCCGCTGTATTTTGTGTTAAAAACATACAATAACTTTCTGATAATTAATAATGTAATTTGCTATTATAATGACATTGACATTTCATTTTATTTGCATTTATTTTTCTATTATAGTTTTCATATTTTATATTTTTATTATGGTTTATTATATCTAATATTATATTACTATTACTGAGAAAACTCTGAAACCACGAATCCAGAAAAAGAAAACCCTGAAAATGCAGTCCTCGGGAATAGTCTAAAGTTGGCTAGTTTTCTGTTATATAAAAATGGCAATATAACAAGCAAACCATAATCTTGACGAACTTCGTTTTTAACGGGAACGAAAAATTGTAACGCTAAAAGAGTCCATCAGACTTCGTAACTATATAATAATAATCATAAATACAGTGGTACAACAAAATAATCCCAAGGAGGGTTGATATCAGGCAGGCGGCCGATCGTAAAAATTAAGCCAAATCATATACCACAACATGACAAACATGTTGTACCGACCCTATATATGTGGAGTGGGATAAGGGTAAGAAGAAGAAGAAGAGAATCAATAATGTATTTTATAGTCAATTCTATTGTTATGTCCTTAATTAAAGTAAAGTAATTATAAGTTTAAACAGCATAAATTAAATTGACGAATAAACATTTAGAGCAAACCAACCCACCGCGATATTACCTTACCGCGTCACTCGGGGCTGTTTGCCCGCGCGCCTGCGCGACTGAGACAAAAATCTGTTTCTGCGCATGCGCGTGCGTATCGTCCGAGGCGACGCCGCGTCCTCGCGCCAAAGCAGTCTGCCCAAGCGCTCGTGACCATAGATAAGATACTATATACTGAGACTCGTGACGGCTATACGCTTTTCTATCGACATGCGCCTACGACGCACACGCACGCGCTCCCTTTTCCTTTAGTTTACCGTGTTTTACATATAATATTTTGTGAACACCACGATTGTACTTTTGTTGTGTTTGAATAAACAGTTAGCCCTGAGAATTAGCCTTGTTTCCATCATATGAGATAAACACCCCTCATACATTCAAAATTAAAGGCTGTCTTAAAACTTATTTGATAAATGTTAGATTATTAAAATCCTGTTAAATTGTTACTACATCTGTGGTTAACACTGTATAGATTAATTGGAATTGATATACCGATTTTTTTTAAATCAAAATTATGTTTTTCGAAAGAAATCAACTATTGGTAGAAGTTTGCTTGTTTAATTTTATTATTCACTACGAAAAAACTGATCAATTGCGTAAAAAATGACTGACTGATCGACTTTTTTCTTCTGTGTCTAGTGGTCTGGTTTATGACTTGCGTTGTGATTCGTTAGAGATAAGGAACCTCGAACTGGATCAAATGGTGTAGCTAATATGTGCAAAGTGTCTCACTGCTCATATTATAATCTAGTGTTGACATAGTGCCATCTAAAAGATGGTATCAATTTACTGAATGCTTTCACAAAAAATAAGCCGTTTGTAACCTAATACTGTGAATATAAAGGAGTTTATATTTTAAGTTTTATTTGAATTATTATTTTATAGTGAAATATTTTTGTTTATTTTCCAGGCTATAACCAAATGAAAAGAAAAAAGCTCCAGGCAAATAAAAGATGCTCTAATATATATTCAATAATATCCAATAAATCATTCTAAATCATAAAGATTTTTTATTATTCGACCTCGTTTGCTATTAAGATAATCATAGTTTTAAAGTTATTTTTCTATGTGAGTTAGTGTTATTTCCATTGGTAAAAAGTCATCTAAAAATGTTACGGAATCGATTGTCTGTAAAGCGAATTGTATGTTCATGAAATGTTATAAGAGAAGCCTGTATTCCTATGCTACCAGACGAAATAATGAAGAATGAAGACGAAATTTTGTAGGTGGTAGAGCCACACTGAAGCTATTACTGGTTTCAGCATGAATTGGTCAGCTCGCCCGGTGTACTACCATCGACTCACGGAAACATCCCCGTGAAGTAACAGTGCTTGCATAGTTGCGTTTCGTTCGGTCAGTGAGAGCGCCGAATGTTTTCGCCGAAAGTTTTAATTTTTTTCTATATTTTATAAATACATTTAAATTTATAATTGTTGTTATTTACAAGTACATTACCTACTCTACCTACCTAATATACTTTAATACCTAGAACCATATAGCGCGGACTCGGATTACAGTGCAAGTTCCGTTCGTAAAGTGCTGACTGAAGCGGTGACAAAGGAACAATATCGCTCTATCGCTTGAGCTTGGAGGTTCACACCTTAGTTTACAAGTTTTTGTAAGGACTACATTTGCCTTCCTTTTAAAAACCTCCAACGACGTAATTAGTACCAACTTCATATAATGGAAACCTTTTTGTTTGTGAACATTTAAAAATAAAGCTTTTAGCTCGAATAACTTTTAAACGATTAGAAATAATCAAAAATCATTCCTTTTTTGAAGAACGTTTAATTCTCTGTATCCATCGCTCATTATTATAGACTAGCTGTGCCCGCGACTCCGTCCGCGTGGTACCTAATGCAATAGTGATTAATAAAATCTACTGAATGTATATATAAGTCTATTTACATATCTACTTTTCTCTCGTACTTAAGTCGAGTATTTATTAAAATTACAATAACTTTTGATAGAGTTGACCGATTTTAATGAAACAAAGATTAAGTTATACTCGAATATATGCTTTATGGTTTTAATTAGTACATTAGCAGTAATGCGTGTTCATACAAACAGACATACAGTTAAACATTTCTAAAAATGATTGAAATATATTTTATTACTTTTTCCTAGACACCTGCAACATTTTTTTTTACTAAAATCGAAAAGACACGTTACATTTACGTTCTTATTAAATGTATGGAAAATATAGACACTTATCCCAAAATTATATAATTCTAAAAACTAAAGAAATTTCTACTTTTGTTAGTACCAGAAACTTAGATTAGGATGCAGACTATCTTAGAGTTAGTATAAAGAGTTCTAATTTTCAGGTATTTACTATTAATTCGCGAACATCTGATTCCCAGGGAGCACATGATTCGAGAACACGATAAGGACCACCATACAATACTTTGTTTTGTTTCCAATTTAAATATGAGTTTTGAGAATTGAACACTGAGAGCTTCAAAACAAGATTCTATATAAAGAAGGTTACGTTAACTAAATACCCGTGTGTAAATTTCTCTTCCACGGAATCATAAACGGGTAGATGATACCGCCGATTGTAGTCCCTCTACATTGTCCCTGGAGTGGTGTTGACAACAAGAATGCGTGGATAACAGTCGGTAAAAGGGAAGCAGACGGACAACACGTTCACGGTATACAAGGATTTGATAAAAGACGGTCATGTTGCATTATCACGATTTCTTTAAGGAACTGTTACTTCTCTGATTTTGTTCGCCACCTAACACGCCTTTAAAACTCTGTATGATATTGATTCCAAAAATGACTCATTGGTTCTGGTGTCTTTCCGTGATGTGTAGTGTATGTATATTTTCTGCCATTTAGATGAGTTGTAGTCTGGAATACTATTACAATTCGTTCCAAGCCAATTTAACATTGGTTGAGAAAAGCAAGGTCATTTGGTTTTGATAAAAGAGAGTTAAAGGTCGGGAATCAAAAATACTTTCTGCTCGGATTATTGTAGAGTTCATTTGTTTGTAGTTAAATGATAAACTTTACTGATTTGATTGACTCTTCGATTATAGTGATGATACATTCATCGGGAGAGTATGATTTTTTAAAATAGGACTGGTAGGTCTTGAGATTAGCGCAAGAGTGATAGTCGGGGCCCCACGATACGTGAGGAATAAAACCATCACTCGCAACCTCAAGATAGAAAGCCTCGACGACTTCGTCAGCAGCCTCGCTACCAGAATGTTTAAAAAGGCAGATGAATCTGCGCATGTTCATCTCCGAAACAACGCGCCTCTGCACTCAAGACCGCTCGAACGACCCACAAGATGGTCCGACATCCGTGGTCACCGTATCAGAAGAAGGGTGACTTTCAAACCACAGGCGCGCTCTCTGAACCGCCCTACGGGGCTAGACACGACCAGCTGCGCCGACGAAAACTAAAAAATCAAGACGCAAATATTGGCGGCTGATTTAACAAACAGACACGTCTGAACACACCGCATAGGGTACAGCCCTGAAACGGTTTCCCCGCGCGTGAATAAAATAGAGAGGTTGAGATTAGCGCGTTCAACCATACAAACAAACAAACAATTCAGCTTTATATATTATTATAGATTAGTATTAGTATATTAAGTATTAGGTATAGATAATTTTTTTGGGAGGATTTTACCCCACGAAGCCTGCTCGAGAGTCAATTGAGTCACCAGTCGGGTGAAATGCTTTTCTTGAAATCTATTTATCGAAAACATTCTTATCTTGAACTAGGTCTACTGAACAATTAGAGTTAACAATATACTAGTGGGCGCCCATTGGTCGACATTCGACCATAGTTCATTGATTTTTTAAAGTTTGTACTTTATTAGGGTTCTTTTGTCAACTTACTTCTATAATCAAAGGTTTGTATCATGGTTACTCAGTTATTATAATAATAGTTGTATGATATAATATCATTGTTGAATGTAGAATGAAAAAGGGTAATTGGAACGCAAGAGTAAAATAATACATAGCAACCTCCTTCACAACCATTTTTGAAGTCCTTTATTGACAGATGTCAAAATGTCTTTTTTATTTACATGTGTGTATATGTTGTGTAAAATTGAAGCATTAGTGTGAGTAATGCATATTTAATGTACTTCTAATGCATTTTATATAAAATAAATAGGTTTCTGCACTTCTCCTCCATATCAACTTTAACTATGCCAAATTTCACGTTCATCCGTTCGCCCAATTCCGTTAAAAAGGGATACAAAGTTTAGGCTCCACGTATTAATATGATGATGATATCTACCGGGATTACGTCGAGGGATAATTTTAAAAGTATGACGTCATCCCGTGTTTACGTCATCTTTAATCGGTTAGTCAATCAAAATCAAGTATCAATAATAAAAGCATTTACCTTAAATAACATATACTGCATATAGTTACGAAGTCTATTATGATTAGTCGGTATGAAATAAAATCGTAGTTATTACACTTACATTTTTTGCAAATTAAAATAGGGGTGATTCTATGGTAATTGTACAACTTTTAGTGATATTTTGTATAATATAGTTAAATTAAATTAAATAAAATTATATTTTTCTGAATTTGATTTTTGTAGGCTTTAGAGGCACGCTGAAGCTATTATTGGTTTCAACTTGAATGGGTCGGCTCGCCCGGGGTAGTGCCACGTTCTTACAGAACACCGACGTGAAGTAACAGAGCTTGCATTGTTGCGTTTCGTTCGGTCAGTGAGAGCGCCGGAGGATCACCTCCCTTCACCCCAAACACAGGCTGGTAACGCACTTGCGACTTCTCTGGTGTTGGCTAGTGTCTATGGACGGCTATGATCACATAACATCAGGTGACCCACCTGTTCGTTTGCCTCCTATGAAATAAAAAACAGCCTTTTGACGTTATTCATAAGGTATGTGTAATAAGGTACCTTACTGGTTAACTTACACCACTTTCAGATAACAGTATACATTTTCTAATAAATGTAATTGTCATTAAAGTTGAATATTGATTTTCCAGAAAACATATAATATTATTGTGACATATTTTATAACTGAAACGTATGTATAACAATGTATAAAAATGTATGTAAAGAATGTAATAATAACAAGGAAAGGGCATTAATTTTAGGAATACGGAGTGGTGGTTGGATTTTTAACAAAAAGTGGGTTGCGAAACAGGGAAAGTAAACGCAGTGAACTGTTTGATTTTCATCCAAATTTTTATCCAGATATTATTTGATAAAAACATATTAAATAAATCAGTTATTATAACTTCTCACAGCCAATGTTACGACTAACTACTTCGTGAACGCTATCTCGAATTACGAACGGTTTAACGTTTTTCTGTTTTCATTTATATAGATTAATAGTATTATATAATAGTAATAAGAATAGTAATAATAACAGTAGTAATATATATGAATCTATTATTATGAAGTTTTTTATCATGTTAACGGGTCTCCGCAGTGTATAGTTGGTATAACTAAGCGTAGAGATCGTAATTTTATCGGAAGTCAATAATAATAGACATGCTCGCTGCCCTGGGAGCTAGAGGTAGGAGATATCACCGCCGTGTACGGACTCACGGCGGCGAGAAAACTTAGTAGGGAGCCTCCAGCTCCCAGGGAGATTGAAGAGAGGAGACGGCGTTTAAGGGAGGATGCCGTCGAGAGCTGGATGCAGGACCTAGCGGACGCGCGCTTCAGAACGTATACCATAGACGCCATCCGCCCGGTCCTGCGGGAATGGATAGGGAGGAAGTGGGACTCCCTGACGTTCCGACTGGTGCAGGTACTCACCGGACACGGTTGTTTCGAGTGGTACCTGCACCGGATCGCTCACAGGGAGCCGACCGCCACCTGTCATGAGTACGGCGCTGACCAAGACACCGCGCAGCACACTCTGAGTGTGCTGCGTGGAAGGGACAGCGAAGCATTCTGGTGGTCCCGGTAGGGGGGAATTTATCGCTGCCGAGTATGGTTTCGTGGCCCTCTCCACCAATGGAGGACCGGCGGGAGGAAGCGGCGCTTTGCTCAACGCCTCCCGCCACCGTAGCCGGACCTGAGTGGATGGGCCGGGGGCCATCTCATCATTGCACAGGTCCGGCGAACGAGGGGAGACAGCTGGTGTGTACCCGGTCTGCCCCTCTATAGGTAGGATCCCGGCGGTCACCTTCCCCTGGGCGGACCGTTGGGGCATCTCTACAAGGTAGATTAGCTAAGTTGGATTTCTTGCCGCCCCAACAATTACGGTCTGACGGTACACCGTGGGGTTTTAGTCCGTGTGACTCGGACATAACCCACGCTCTCCCCCGGGAGGGTGGAGTATCCATAAGGGACTTCCCCACGTTAAAAAAAAGGGTTGACGTGGAACTAGTCATATGTTGGTGTATACAAATCCCGACCACAAATTGATTCATAAATTTCTAGACTTCATTATTTTACTTAATTACACAAAAATATCTGCAACGAGGATATTTTATAGGTAACTATGTTACTTTGTCCGTAGAAATAAGACGATAGGAATTTCATTTGATATTTCATTGGGGAAACTTAGACACAAAATGTTGACTTAAATGTTTTTAAACATAGCCTCTATCCTGCAGTTTAGTTCGCGTTTTATTTGTCTGCTATATTACTTTGTCCTCGCATAACATACTTTGTCATCTGCATTTTGTTTTTAAGTATTACAGCGAGATGTTATACCCTCTATAACTGTCGGTGCCCATTTCCTCATTGCACAGGTTCGGTTGACCAGGGGAGGCGACTGTTTATATACCTGGTTGCATGTCTATAAGTCACTCGCCAGGTTGCCGCAGGGGCATTTCCCAGGAAGATAGCAGGTACGGTCCCTGGCCGCCCTTACCATGCGGCGGACGGTACACCATGGGGTTTTAGTCCGTGCGAGTTGGACATAACTCACTCTCTTTCCCGGAGGGTGGCATATCCATAAGGGATTTCCCCACATAATAAAAAAAGGTGGTAAGCAGGCTAAAACCAAAAGGGGTTTGACTGCCAAGTGTAGTTACCGGAACACACCTATAAGTGCTTGACCACAGACTTACTACTTTTAGGGTGGCAACTAACCAAGTGGGCTTAGAAAAATACCTATCACCATGCTATAGTTGCATCACAGT
Source organism: Antheraea pernyi (assembly GCA_015888305.1). Lineage (NCBI taxonomy): Eukaryota > Metazoa > Arthropoda > Insecta > Lepidoptera > Saturniidae > Antheraea > Antheraea pernyi. The sequence goes on along the minus strand of MU159869.1, from coordinate 114,787 downwards.
GTTTCCTACACTGAAAGCTCATTCGGAAGGTTTCAAGTATAGGTCAGTTTACAAATAAACATCAAAAAGTCATCCTATATTTCATGAAATCCTTACCTATGAAGTTTTAAATTTGTAGGAATAGTTAAATAGATGCTCCAATTTGTTAATACAATTTAAAGGAACAGAACGAGGAATATATTTGCTAGTACCGGTAATATATAGAAATAAAAAAAACTCTAAAAAGAATCATTTCCAAGACAAATTATAATATTACATAAATATTATACAAACTAAATTTCATTTTTCATTATACCGTTCCCACAAATACAGCATTCAGTTGAACTATTAAAATTAATCTGAATTATAGTGAACTGGTGAAACAAACAAGCGTTATCACTCATACTCGTAAATACCAAGAGGTAAATACAAACGTTCTGAAGTAGTATATTAGTGCGATCATAAGCAGTTGAACATCACTTGTGTCTCGGTCACGACGGAAGCTGGTCTTGGTCGTAGCTCTATTAATCTTTGTGTTGTGATTGAAGATCGAGCAGAATGCGGTACTTGTTAATAACCTGTTTATTTGTTTTGGCGGGACACCACGTCGAGAGCGGTAAGTTGATCCGTTGTTTATGTCCACATTTGCCTGATTTTAAATTGTCTACGATTTACATAGACTAAAAAATCATCATGAATATGTATTTACATTGCAATTTAAAGATATGTTTAAATATGGTTTTGTGGTTTCAATGTGAGGAACATGATTTTTTCCGCGACAATTGGTGATCAAAAGGTCCTAGTGTTGTAATAACTTTATCCAATAATAATATATACTCAAATAAGTTATTCTTCGATTTCATGTACTTGATATCATGTTGCGTACACTATCAGAAGTTAATCTTTGTTAATATTACAATATTTCTTTATTTGTGGCAATATATATCGTAAAAGAATTAAGTCGATAAAATTATTTTCAGCCCCGAACACATCTGAGGGGTCCTGCGTACCGGGTACCTCGTGGAAAGAAGATTGCAACTATTGCTCTTGTGGCAGTAATGGCGTTGCTATGTGCACTCTAATGTATTGTTTTTCACCCGAAGAAGGTATGTTCTTTCTTTTAGGCACATGCTGCAGATAATCTATTAAAGCTTTTTAAAATAGTACCTTGACAGTCAACTAAGCCCAATAAACTTGACAGTCATGTTTGCAGTGAGTTAAATAAACCCAAAATATTATTTGACTCTAACGAAAGCTTTGCTGTTTTTATATATATTGCATGAGTTCACGTAGTAAGTAGTATTCAAAACTATGGAGATCGTCGACGTATTGCACTCGATATTAGACACGATGAATTGATAACACCAACATCAGAGAGTAACCATTCATACCTTGTAAGAGAAAATTGGCTACATGAATATTACAGGAACATACATATATACATAATGTTATTATGTTACATGTTTTATTTGCATCTATTTTTCTATTATAGTTTTCATATTTTGTATTTTTATAATGGTTTATTATATCTAATATTATATTATTACTGCGAAGAATCTGAAACCACGAATCCTGAAAAAAAATGGCAATATAGCATGCAAACCATAATCTGGAAGAACTTCGTTTTTAACCGGAACGAAAAATTTTAAGGTTAAAAGAGTTAAAAGAGTTAATATAATTATATCAATAAAATTATTTTCAGTTCTGAAGTTTAAGTTACATAAAGAATGCTTACCCGCTAGCTCTTGGAGAAGCAAATGCGATGACTGCGTTTGTACTAATGATGGCATTGCTTCATGTACTCAAAAATTATATCCGGGATGCGAAAATGGTATGTCTTTTTCTATTAAGTATCTAATTGTTTATTTAAGCATCTTCAAATAGTCGCCAAACTAGCTAATTTTATGGTAGAACCCATAACTTATTAACTGTATTTTCCATTTACGTTAACATATAATACCTACCTTTTTCTACGTTTTGAGTGCTATATGTTATATTTTTTTAAATTAACAACGATAATAGTTTTTGTAATATTTCGCCTAGATTTACAACTGTTAGATTATTTGGAATTGCAGAAAGCATAGGCAAAATTTAAATATATGCGGCAGAAATAACATACGATTTATGAACTGTTAAATGGAATTTTCGATTTAAAAATACTAACAATAATGTTAGATGTGTTTTTATATCCAGAACCGGTGAAGTTATGTGCTCCGGGTACGAAGTGGATGTATGATCATTATAACTGTGAGTGCGCAGCTGATGGAAGAACCTCGACGTGTAAACGTATACAGCAGTAAGCTTTAAAATAAATGGTGATTATTTCTCTAGAAATTATAAACGTATTCTTTATAGGATTAATACCCTGTTTCTCAGATATTCGGTTAAACTACCAAAGGTTATTGACTCAGCAAAGTTATCCATAAGACAAACTGTCAAATGGCCCGTTGAGTTTTACTGACATTATCGCGTGTTCAGAAATGCAATTTGACAAGTTATCAAACCGATAACGCTATTGAACAGATAAACTACAATTAAAGTACCTCAGAAACCGGGCATAAGACAAGTATTTTTTTGTTTTGGTGACATAACTTTGGAAAGTCACTAACCAAACCTGATAAGAAACCTGTGAGTAATTATTTAAATTAATTTCCACTGTGTTTTGTGAAAAAAACATACAATAACTTTTTTATAATCATAATCAATAATATGAGTATCGTCGATTCAATTGTTAAAAAGTTTGAAGGCATAAATTAAAGTAGCGAATAAACATTCAAAATTAAAGGCGGTTTTGTTAGTCCTTGCCCATTTTACTTTTCTTTTTTTTTGTTTCAGGTGGCATATCAACAGGTGGGTCACCTGATGTTAAGTGACCACCACCGTCCATGGACACTAACAACAACAGAGGAGTCGCAAGTGCGTTGCCACCCTTGTGGGGAAGGGTTAGGGGGGGAGGGAGAGGGAGAGGAGAGAAGAGAGGGGAGAGGAGGTGGGTCTCCGGCGCTCTCACTGACCGAACGAAACGCAACAATGCAAACACTGTCACTTCACGTCGGTTTTCTATGAAAGGGTGGTACTACAAGCGAGCTGACCCATTCATGCTGACACCAGCAATAGTTTCAGCGTGGCTTTACCACCATCAAACACTACTAATCAAAACTAATTTATTAACTTCTGTAATCTTCACGTGAGCTTTTAATAATAATAATATAACGAGTATATGTAATATTTATTTCAAAAATTATATAATATAATTTTGTAGGTGGTAGTGTCACGCTGTAGCTATTACTAGTTTCAGCATGAATGGGTCGGCTCGTCATTATCCAATACGAAATATATGTAAGAGTTGTTGAGTTATGTATGCTTGGTACACATATATGTTTCAACAACTCATATATGTATGAATAGTTAGCTTAGCTTAGGTTAGCTTACATAGGTCGCGAATTGCATGTATCAGGCAACAGCCAAAGCCGAGGTGTGCCGCGTACCCTTGAGCTAGTTGTCAAAATAAAATCGGCTGAGTGCCTTAAGCGCTCGCCTTAGTAGTCCGGTGAAACTGTTAAGACCTTGCTTGGTGAATAGCATAGTCAGTTCGAAAAAAAAAAAAGGGTCGGCTCGTCCGGGTCAGATCCACCCTCTCACAGAAAACCGACGTGAAGTAACAATGCTTGCACTGTTGCGATACGTTCGGTCAGTGAGAGCGTCGGAGGCCCACCTCCCTTCCCCCTTTCCTTTCCCCGATTCCCCCTACTCCCTCCCCCATACACAGGCTGGCAACGCACTTGCGACCTCCCTGGTATTGCTAGTGTCTATGGACGGTGGTGATCACTTAACATCAGGTGACCCACCGGTTCGTTTGCCTCCTTTTGATATAAAAAAAATTAAAGATTTCACAATTGTTAGGTTATTACAATCCCGTTAAGTTCTTACTAATATATGTGGTTAGCTAGGTTAGATTTATATATATGTATTACTAGCCGACCTGGCAGACGTTGTCCCGACTAATTATAGCAGCTAAAAGATGCTATAAATTTACTGAATTCAGCCATAAAATAGAAAATATTCCGTGTATTACTTATTGACTTACTGTGAATATAAAGTATATATTTTAAATTTTATTTGAATTATAATTTTTTAGTGTAACATTTTTATTTATTTTCCAGGCAATAACCATATGAAAATAAAACGTTACTCATTCAAAGCTCCAGCCAAATAGAGGATGCTCTAATGTATATTCAATAATCTCCAATAAAGCATTTTAAATTATATAGATTTTTTATTATTCGACTTCGTAATTGCTATTAAGATAATCATAGTGTTAAAGTTATTTTTTATGTTAGTGTTATTTCCATTGGTAAAAAGTAATCTAAAAATGTTACAGAATCGATTGTCTGTATAGCGAATTATATGTTCATGAATTGTTGAAAGAAAAGCTTATATACCTATGCGAAACCTAGACGAAGTAGAAAGCAGAGACCGGACCGCTGATGTTATTTATTAAAATCCTTCGTGGTCTATTGTTGTTGGTAGTTTTAATTGTCAGAAGTCTTTGAATATTAGAAAACTTGCATTTGAGTACTATATTTAATGTATTTTGATTATCGATAATTATTATAACCGTCGATTTCCTTTATTATTATTCAATGTAACTTTGGATAATATTTAGGGATTGTTTTTTAAATTTTATAAATATATTTAAATTTATAATTGTTGTTATTTACAACGATATACTTCTAGAACGGGAACTTTTATTCTTTGTAAATATTCATTAATTAAACTTTGAATTCGAATAATTTTGAAACCAATAGAATTAATCAAAAATCATAACAGTCCTTTTTTTATGAAGCGTTAAATTCTCTATAAAAGTATGTATCACTCATTATTAACCGACTTCGAAAAAGGTGGAGGTTACTACGTTCGGTTGTGTGTATTTTTTTTAAATGTATTTTAATCGATATCTCCGTCAATTATGAAACGATTTTAATGATTCTTTTTTTTATTGGAATCGGTTATTTTCAGAGGTGGTCCCATATAAATTTGAAGAAAATATTCAACCCCTAAGGGGGTGAAAAATCGTTTATTTGATTTTCACCCACTTTGTCTTTATTTTCGTGAAATTGGGACCGATTTATTATACCCGTTAGAAACCAAATATGCAAACTAAAAATGGAAAAATATATTTTTTTTACATAAAAAATAAACCGCCTTCGATGTGAAAAACTAATAAGGCACTAAAAAGCGAAAAATAACTGAATTATTAAATTAACTAAATTAAATAAAAAATATTGATATTTGCGTAGCTCAAATAATATATTTGAAGTCGATACCGAAAAAGAAGGTTACGTTAACAGGATACTCGTGTGTACATATCTCCTTCATGGATTCATGAATGGGTGGAGGATACAGCCAATCGTAGTGCTTTTATATTATCCTTGCAGTGGTGTTGACAGCAACAATCCGTGGATAACCCTCGGCAGCAGGATTCAGACGCACGATACATTCATGTAGACAACGATTTGATGGAAGGCGGTCATATTAAATTATTGCGATTTCTCTAATAAATAGTTGCTTCTTCGATTTTGTTTGTCACCTAACACGTCCCTGTAATTTTCTATAACAACTTTGTATCCAAAAATAACTTATTGGTTCTGATGTCTTTCCGTGATATGTCGTGTTTCTAGTTTTTTGTCATGTAGATGAGTTGAAGGTTACAACATTATTACAATTCGTTCCAGGAGAAAATAACATAGGTTGAGAGGAATAAAGTCACTGGGTTTCGAAAGAAGGGTTAAAGATCGAAAATTAAGAATACCTTCTGTTCGGATTACAGTAGAGTTCATTTGTTTGTATATTAATTGAGCGATATATATTATTCTTAAATGGTAAACTTTACTGATTTGATTGACTCCTCAATTATAGTGATGCTTGCGTGCAGGAGAAACTTAAAAAATAATGAGTCGTTCTAATAAACGGACCTGTGTTATTGGATTTTAAAATAAGAAACTTTGATAACCCTTTAAAGGCACCCATTAATAAGGTATTATTGTCTGAGCAAGTGTTGAGAAGTTTGTCTATACGAGCTATAAGTCAGTTTAATAATACAATAAAAGCTTCGTTATTCAACTCTGTAACAAGCTCCATATTAGAATTTAAGAGATCTTATGAGTAGCTTCATTGTCTCATAAAATCTCACCATATTTTAAGTAAAAATCTAGAATCTTATGAGTTATAATGGATGTAATGTAAAAGTTATAAGAATTGTTATAAGAAATGAGCTGTTTAGATTATAAATATTCATGAGATTTAATGAGTGGATTAACAAACCGTAAAGAAGCAATCAGAGATATTTAGAAATGATGTATTGATGGCTATTAATTTTTAGTCCAGATGAACTATGTTCAAAAAAAGGTATTGATGAAAAAATTACCTGTAATATAATATAAAAAAAAACTTTAATAACTGGTTCTGAAGATTGCTGAAAGTTGAACAAATATATATACTCAACATATATTATTTATTAATTTATTTAAGTTAGAAATTAATTAAAAGTAATTATAACAGTACAGTGTTAATGTTAATGCCATAGAAAAAGTTTTTAATTTTGACATAAATATTTTTATTTTTTTTGTTTATACAAATAAATAATTTAAAACTGTAAATAAAAAAAAATCAAAATGCTTTTAAACAGTAGGGAAAAATGTTAAGACTGTTGTCTTAAATCAATTTGCAAAAATTACAAAACTGATCAATTACTAAGCGTGTTTTATATATATATATATATATGTGTTTGAGCAACTCCTCTTCAGTTTCTATAAAAGAAAAAAAAATCATTATAAGTAATTTACCTAAATTCTTATTGACAACCACATGGGATTGCAATTCAATATATATATTTTGTTACATTAATTCATCTTTAGTACTCTCCGATTAAGTTTGCTAACAGATGAAATACAGATTTAAAAAAAAACAATATTTAAAATAAGTCCAGAAGATCATATTGAGTTGCATTTTCTTCTGTTAGTTGGAGTAATCTTAATCATTGAAATATAAAAATAATAGTGATTACAATATAACATTCTGAGTAATTAATAAGAAAAACAAATATAAATCCATAAATAATTTGAGAAGAACAAAGGATACCATAGGATCTCATAACTTTTTTAATTGAAATGAAGTACGATAGAAGCTCATAGCTTTCAGAAATTCAAATGTTAAAAAGTATTAAAATTTTTTTGAAATTATTACTATAAGTCTAAATTTCTCGTACAAAGAATAAGAAAATGATTTGAAAAAGTTGAATTGTTAAAATAATTATTATACTTTATATTATTTCAGGTTTAGTTATGAGAAATGGATAGATATAAATCAATAATTTTGTAGATTAAAATAAAAATTTTTACAATGCTCTCAAATTGTATATTATAAATTCAAGTTGGGGTGTAAAGGGTGTCGAATAACATCAAAACACTTGAGACACCCAAGCCAACCTCAACTGCACGTGGAGCACCCTGCTGAATAACGAACGAGGCAATGGTGAAAGCGGGGTGGTAGGGTTTTACAGCCTGACTTGGTCGCAACCACCATGTATATGGCGAAAAAGCCCGTCATAATGAGTCGCTTCTGCGGGTCGCATTTCGGGACCAGCCTGTGCATATCCAGCTTTTCGCAGGCCGACATAACAGCGGCGATCGGCGATGGATAGTGTGTCACTCGGTGGTCGCCATTGTTTTTGGATTGTACTGTGCTTACCATCAGGTATAGTGCAGTTAGTTTGCTGTACTACAAATAAAACTAATTTCTGACATTTCTTAAAGACGAGGCTCGCTTCTATCTACAGTTATAAATCAGAATCTTCGTAAACTAAATATGCTAACTCTTGAACAGAGCCGTTTAGTGGCAGATCTGATGTTCCGGTATAATATAATAAACAATAACATACATTGTCCAATTTTGGTGGAGCATATAGGGTTGAGAATTAACTCAAAACACAATCGAAAACCATGGCTCTTGAGCCTAGAACTAACACTAACTATGTATCTAATTCAATAATGATAAGGAGCGCCCACTTATACAATGAAAAAATATCTGACATAGATATTTTTCATGAGTGTAGTAGATCTTTTAAAGCGATGGTTACAAAAGGTATTAAAGCCATACTTGAATTTTAAAGATCCTACAGATTTATAAAGTATTGTATTCAATATGCATTTTGATTCTCACATTTACACACATAACATAATTAGTATTTGTTTTTAGTGGGTTAGTGGCAGATTTTTAAAGTTATACTTCTTTTGACGCGTTAGGGAAAAATGATAAGAGTAAATTTATACGATGCGGGCGCACACCGTCACGAAAAACCGACACCCTGAAGTTATTACGATGCGCTCGCACACCGTCACGAAAAACCGACACTCTCAAGTTAGTTATAGTCAAGATTTTGTTTCTTTGTATTTTTTGTTTGTATTTCTTCGTATTAAAACTTTCAATTTATTAAATACCTTTTTTCTATTGTTAGTGTCGTTTTTTCTACAAACATAGAATAAGGGGAAGATAAAATTTTTGAAAATATTTTCATCTTTTGTACGCCAAAGAAGTATAACTTCTAACGCGTGTACATAGGTACACATACACTTTTTTTTAAATATTATTTTATTTCGACATAAAAAATGGTAAATTAAAAATAATATGTATTTTTTTTTTATGTCATAGAAAGCAAACGGACAGGTGGGGGACAGGACAGGACCTGATGTTAAGTGATCACCACCTTCCATAGACACTTGCAACACCAGGGGAGTCGCAAGTACGTCGCCAGCCTGTCTTGGAGGGGGAGGAAGGGAAAAGGAAGGGAAGAGGAGGAAGGGGAAGAGAGGTGGGCCTCCGGTGCTCTCACTGACCGAACGAAACTCAGCAATGTAAGTAATTGTGTTTGTTGGTAGTTGTTGTTATTTTAATTTTGTATTACAATGTTTTCTTTTATCACTTAAGAGTTATGTAATTCATTCGTTAATTGATACACAAAATTTTGGGTTGCCATGTAACAGTAAATATAAGTATTTGTATACAGAAATCACTGTTGGCGAAACGAACATTTTGCTTGTACTTACCTTTTTTACTTTTAATTGTATTATAGCTGTAGATTTCTTGGAAATATTTTTTTTCCAATTTGCATGAGTTTATAATTTTTCACGAATAAGTTTTAAAAGGGCACATGAATACCAAGGTGGACAATTTTTATTTCTACTTATGGGTTTCTTAGGAACGTATACTAATTATAAAATTATGACGTCATGCCGTGTTGACGTCATCTTTAATAGGTTAGACAATCAAAATCATGTATCAACGCATACTAGTCCAATTTCGAAGTGGATTCTGATATCTATACTAAGATTATAAAGAGGTAGAGTTTGTGAATTTGTGAGTTTGTGACGTTGTAAGGAGTAATCTCAGGAACTACTGGTCCGATTTGGAAAATTCTTTCAGTGTTACATAGCTCATTTATCAGGGAAGGTTATAGGCTATATATCATCACGCTAAGACACATAGGAGCGGAGCAGCAATGAAGGATGTTGCAAAATCGGGGTATTTTTTCCTTTTCAGAGCTTCCGCTGCATCTTAGCACAAGATAACCATTCCACGCGTACGAAGTCACGGGCAGAAGCTATTAACTAATTATATTATCTATAATCTATAGTAATATACTATTATAATATTATAAAGAGGTAGAGTTTGTAACGTTGTAAGGAGTAATCTCAGGAACTACTGGTCCGATTTGGAAAATTCTTTCAGTGTTACATAGCTCATTTATCAGGGAAGGTTATAGGCTATATATCATCACGCTAAGACACATAGGAGCGGAGCAGCAATGAAGAATGTTGCAAAATCGGGGTATTTTTTCCTTTTCAGAGCTTCCGCTGCGTCTTAGCGCAAAATAACCATTCCCCGCTTACGTATTACCGCCCAACGAAGTGGGCACGGGTCGGCTAGTATTTCTTCTATATTTTAGAACTATAGCTGCTAGAGAACTAACGCCTGTGACATAGTACTGATAAAATACAGAAGATACAATACACAACAATAACGTAAGAAATATATGATTAAAAATAATTACAATGGCATATATTTTTTTAATAAATCACTTCAGTAACTATTAATTATTAATATATAATACTGTGGGAAAGAACTATCTCAACCTTCAAAACAGTCTGTAACGTTTTAAATGCTAGTATATTATTTAATGTAAGTTACTTTGACGTAGTTTTATTTAACAGTATATATTTGTTACGTACAAACAATAGAAAAAAAACGACTATACTTGCCTTAATGGTAACTCGAAATTAATAACAATTACTATTTAATATTATGAGAACAAACTATCTCAGTCTTTAAAACAGTTTTTTGACATTAATAATAGGTATTTGTAATAAGGTACCTTACTGCTTAACTTTGAGATATTTTTTTTAATATTATAGGATGCAAACGAACAGACACCTGATGGTAAGTGGTCACCGGCGTCCATAGACACTAGCAAACACCAAGGGGAGTTGCAAGTGCGTTGGCAGCCTGTGTTTGGGGGGAGGGAGAAGTGGGGAAGGGGAGGGGGAAGAGGAGATGGGCTTCCGGCACTTTTACTGACCAAACGAAACGCAACAATGCAAACACTGTTACTTCACGTCGGTTTTCTGGGTCGGATGGTACTACCCCGGGCGAGCCGACCCATTCATGCTGAAACCAGTTGTAGCTTCAGCGTGACTCTACCACCTCCAATATATACGATCCAATAACCTCCAATAATCCTCCAATAACAGAATATATTTTCTAATAAATGTAATTGTCACTAAATTTGAATAATACATTTACAGAAAACATATTACGGTGACATATCTATCTATATTATAATAAAACAGTAGCAGGGCCAAATCTGTACATTAACTATTACAAATCCGACAAAAAATTTCAATCAGTCTTTTTTTGTAGACAATTAAATTCTCTTAAAGAAATGTCTCTTAGTCAATTTCACCTCGACGGTTTAGGAGTTATGAGATAAAAACCCGCTCCGGAAAAAAATCAAAAGTTGCGATGATAGACCTCTTAATATAAATATTAACGGCTCAAATTCTCACTACATTGTTTTTTTGTTATCCCAAATAATATTTTTGATATACTTAAAAAAAAATAGTTGATTTTTTTGGCCCAGTCTAATATATCTTATATTATGCCCTTCCAAAACAGGATTCAGGATACCTGGTAGCCGGTTAACGTTGTGTTATTTAATGCGCATCACACCTTTACAGGTCGAAATTTTGATTTATAAATAGTTTTAGGATTTTTTTTTTCAGTAACTTTTAAACGCTATTAAAAACATGAATTTATTTTATTTGTAATTGACATTAAAATAATTCATTTCAAACCATTTTATTTTTTCCATTGTCCAGCACTCTCACTGACCGAACGAAACGCAACAATGCAAGGACTGTTACTTCAAGTCGGTTTTCTATGAGAGGGTGGTACTACCCCGGGCGAGCCGACCCATTCATACTGAAACCAGTAATAACTTCAGCGTCCCTCTACAACCTATAATAATGAAATGAATGAAACTGATTTCCAAGAATTCTTACATTTCATCTTACAGAATACAAATGTCAGTGAAAACAACCTCTACAGGTTGTTCTTTTAGGTTACTTATTATGTAAACGAAACTAAAATAATTATACAGGATTGACAGAAAATGTATCCCATTTGGTAAACACTTAAGAAAAACATTACGTAATAACTTATATTTTCATTGACATTTGTAAGAACTAATGACGATGATAATTCAATAGAACTGTGTACGAAGTAAAACTGAACAATTACTCGAATGATTAGCCATTACATGCATTATTTTCTTTGTCATCCTCAGTATAAAATACATTAGTTTTTACGTTTATATTATAGTGACAATTTTCATTTAGTTTTTTTGTTAAATCAATGCTTTTTTGAAATTTTTGTCATTTGCGCAAAATTAGAAAAATACCCAGACTTATAGAGCGTGCACACAAAATGTATTATATATGTGACTTACAAGAAGATAGAAATTTATATTTGAAATAATTCTGACTGTTCATCATCTCCTGACTCATCTATCTACACAATCATATCCACAGTTTAATTTGCATCATCTCGAACTATCTCATATGAGATATGCCTTTTATCTTTATGATTTAATAATGACGTGGCAGAGGTGTTAACAAGAACATGAGTTACTATAGATAATCATTTCATCATTTACTATCGTTTACATAATAATTTCATCATTTATTAATATTAGGTTTTTGTAGGTGGTAAAGCCACGCTGAAGCTATTACTGGTTTCAGCATGAATGGGTCAGCTCACCCGGGGTAGTACCACCCTCTCATAGAAAACCGACGTGAAGTAACAGTGCTTGCATTGTTGCGTATCGTTCGGTCAGTGAGAGCGCCCGCTGGAGGCCCACTTCCCTTCCCCTTTCCCCATCCTCTCTCTGCTCTCCTCCCAAACACAGGCTGGCAACGCTCTGTGCTTTCTTCTCGCGCGCCCCGTGAGCGTCGATTATTTGTTAATCGCCCCCTCGGATCGGGTGGGCGATAGTGGCATCGTCTGCGCCATCTGGCGGTGGTTTTGGGTGACAGGCTGCTCTTTAAGTTGCGGTTGTCAGCTGAGAGGCCTGGCCATCGGATTGCAGCTCTTGCAGGGCTCTCAGGCATTGTTGTAGTATTTCCGGGGTAGTTGCGGCTGCCAGGGTCTTCATGAATGTGATGATGGCATTCTCTGTGGAGTCCTCTGCTGACTTTGGCTGCTCGCCAATATACGTAGGTTAGTTTTATTTTAATTGAACCTGGTAGATGATGTTACGAACGGATTGTAGGCTTATTTTAATAGATTTCTCACATATCATCTAGGTATAGGTTTGAGGGAGTCCCTTGATAGTTTGGATTTACAATGGGAAAATGGGATGGCTGCAATCGGGTTTTAGGTTTATTAAATTTTTTTGCGTATAAAAATACAATTGTAACCGGTGACAATCGATTTGATGCAAACGAAGTTGCACGGGTCAGCTAGTTTTATAAATAAAAGATTATATTAAGATGAATTTATTAATTAATTATATAGTAAATAAATTATATAAAGATAACATTTAATAACAAGAGAAAAATGGGTTGACAAACAGAAAAAAAAGTACTGAGCTATTTGTTCTTCGTCTAAATTTATATTTAAATATTATTGGATAAGCAGACTTATGAAATGGATTAGATATCGCGATTTCCTACAGCCAATGCTATGACTATTATTTTGTGAAAACTATATCGAATGACGAATGGTTTTTGACCACTTTCTATTACCATTTACGTAGATTAAATTATTATTATTTTTTAAAATAAACCGCCTTCTATGTGAAAAACTAATAAGGCACAAAGAAGCGAAAAATAACTAAATTATTAAATTAACCAAATTAAATTAAAAATATTGATATTTGCGCTACCTAATAATATATTTGAAGTCAATGCCAACCTAAATTCATATCATCTACATACAAAGTTTTGGTCCACTCTCGTGTCCCATCTCGTACATATTTTATTACCTGCAACAAATTTGAATCGACTTCAAATATATTATTAGTTAATTTAATAATTCAGTTATTTTTCGCTTTTTAGTGCCTTATTAGTTTTTCTCATCGAAGGCGCTTTAATTTTTTTTGGTATTTTTTCTTTATGTTTCCATATTTAGTGTGCTTCAATACATCCGGTTTCTAATGGGTATAATAAATCGGTTCCAATTTCACGAAAATACGTAAAGACGAAGTGGGTGAAAATCATATAAACGATTTGTCACCCACTTAGGGGTTGAATATTTTCTTCAATTATATTTATATGGGACCACCTCTGAATATAACCGATTCAAATAAAAAAAGAATCATTAAAATCGGTTCATAATTGACGAAAATATCGATTAACATACATAAAAAAAAATACATACAACCGAACGTAGTCACCTCCTCCTTTTTCGAAGTCGGTTGAAAAATATATATTAACCTATTTTTATTAAGTCACAAATAGCTATGCTGTTTTCTGATGTTTACAGGTCTTCGCAGTCTATAGTTGGTTAAAACTACGCGGAAAGATCGTAAGTTTACCTGAGGTCAATCATAATAGGCATTTGAGAGTTGAGATGCACCTAGCCATATGTGTCGTATACAAATTCCAACCACAGATTGATTCATACATTTCTGGAGTTAATTATTTTACTAAATTACACAAAACTATATGCAACGAGGATATTTTATGGGTAATTATGTTATTTTGTTCGTAGAAACGAGACAACAGGAATTTAATAGATCGGTTATTGGGGAAACTTAAAGACAAAATATTGACTCAAATGTTTCTTCTAAGAATTACATCTATCCTGCAGTTTCATTTACCTTTTGTTTTTCCCGTCAATTTTCGCGGCGCCACACGGTCCGCCTACCATATTACTTTGTTGCTATATTTTATGGTCTGCATTTTGTATTTAAGTATTCATTGCGGACAGATGATTTATCATATTTCTTATTTATTTTTCTCTATTTAATGTTCTATTATGTCAAAAATGATATTTTATAAATAACCATCGATGTATATCATCATATATATTAATACGTGAAGCCTAAACTTTGTATCCCTTTTAAATAACCATCGATGTATATCATCATATATATTAATACGTGAAGCCTAAACTTTGTATCCCTTTTTAACGGAATTGGGCCAACGGATGAACGTGAAATTTGGCATAGTTAAAGTTTATATGGAGGAGAAGTGCAGAAAGCTATTTATTTTATATAAAATGCATTAGAAGTACATTAAATTAATTAAAATATACATTACCCACACTACTGCTTCAATTTTACACAACATATACACACATGTAAATAAAAAAGACATTTTGACATCTGTCAATAAAGGACTTCAAAAATGGTTGTGAAGGAGGTTGCTATGCTCGACTGTATGTATTATTTTACTCTTACGTTCCAATTACCCTTTTTCATTCTACATTCATCAATGATATTAACCCTAATAAAATTCAAACTTAAAAAAATCAATGAACTATGGTCGAATGTCGACCACTGGGCGCTACTTGTTTAGATTTAATATATGAATTTGAATTTAAACGCCAGTATTATTAATACCAATAAAAATAATATTGTACGGAACACTCGTTGAAAATATCGAATAAAATGTATTGTGTTACACTAATCACGTATAGGGTCGATGCAGTCAGGATTGCCAATAAACACTTCGTTGATACTGTCACTATTCATTTGGCCCGAGCTTCGCCTTACAATAACTTCCACATAGGAGTGCGTCCAGATCAGCGACATCTTGCCCTTTATATGCCGAACTCCCACCAATGTAGTCTCACACCGGGGTGAATAATGAACAGCCGATAACTTCCACCAATAGCGTTCGAGGTCATTAGTAACACCCCCGATAAAGTCAATAGCGCGGTATCGCAGGTCAATAGTGGTTCCCCGGGTGGCTTGACGTAGACATTAACAATTGTATGAAATGTAAATGTACGGATAAAAGTGCCGCAGTTATGGCACGAAATGTATACTAGTACTTTGTTAGAGAACTGAAGTCATCATTAAACTATTTTTTCTTTCTATTGGTTACTTACTGGGTAACTGCAACAATTTTGAGTCTTTGACGGGATTTTGATATGTCATGTAGTCGATTTTATATTTTATACATAATCTTGCGTTACTTGACTCTATATTGTGTAAAATTGGTGGTGTTTTATGTAATATAGTTTGTTTATTGTACATAAGTAAAGTGAATGGAAAATAATACCACGGACCATGAATTCTGAAATGCCACAAAAACTCCATGGAAAGCTCTAACAAGATGGCCACCATCTTGTTAGTTCATTGAAATTATATCAAGAAACTCGTAATATCGCTACTCACTAGACAATGGCAGTAATAGGCTACTGCCAAAAATGGAATGGATGAAGAACTTGTAATACTATTAACTACATGACAGTGGTAATAATAATCTCAAAGATTGGTTACCAAAAATAAAGTTAAAAAAAAACTGCAAGAATTATCATTTTTTTATAACACACAACAACAAACATGTAGACGGCCCATCAGATGTTAAATAGGGAAAATAAATAGGTTACTTAAGGGTCGGCAACGAGCATGTAACGGTTCTGATGTTATAGGCGTCCATAGGCTGCGGTGACCGCATAGCACGGCAAAACCACAACACTATGCCTGATGATAAGCACAGTACAATCCAAAAACAATGGCAACAACCGAGTGACATATTATTCATCACCGATCGCCGCTGTCATCCCGGCCTGCAAAAGCTGGATATGCACAGGCTGATTCCGAAACGTGACCCGCAGAAGCGAATCAGTATGACGGGATTTTTCGCCATATTGGTTGCGACCCAGTCAGGCTGTGAAACCCTACCACCTCGCTTTCGCCATTGCCTCGTTCGTTATTCAGTAGGGTGCACCACGTGCCGGTGAGGTTGGCCTGGGTGTCTCAAGTCTTGTGATATTATTCGACACCCTTTACACCCTGGAATATATACGGTTGTACCTATAATATAGCCAAATAATAAAACACTGGAAATAATAATTTCCACGACAATTATAGATCAACATGATTTAAGAAATATAAGGAATTCTAACAAAGATATAACGAAAGTATTAATTTTAATTGTTATTGATTCAGCATATAATTGGAACCAAATAAAAAATGCGTACGTGATGAAACCGTCTTTTTTGCTGTGGATAAGTTTTTTTTTTATGTTATCAATTTAACTATGGTTCACCAATAGAAGGCGCTGCAGCATACCCACTTCTATAGAGATCGACCAATCGCCATGAAAGTTAATAAATGAAATTGAAAATTATTTTATACATTTTAGGAGCAGAAATGCAAAGAGCTGTAGGGATGTTGCAAGCGGGAAGTAATCAATCTCAGGTATCTCGACATTTTGGCATTCATAGAAGTGTTATTTGTCGTCTTTGGCAGCGCTACAATAATACAGGAGAACCCGCTGAACAGCATCCAGGCCGTAAAAGGAGTACAACCACTCAGCAAGACCGGTACATACAACTGACTGCAAGACGCCAGCCGATGTTAACCGCTCGAGAGATAAGTTTGAGGCTACAAATTTCAAGTGGTGTTGATTTGATGTAAGTCCTCAAAACTGTGCGAAATCGACTGCATGAGTACGGCCTACAAGCTCGACGCCCAATCAGGTGCCCACCGATACGTCACGGGAATCGCGCTCGTCGATATGAATGGTGTAAAGAACGCATAACATGGACCCAGGAACAATGGGATAAAATTATGTTTTCCGATGAGTCGCGATTCGGGTTTAAGCCTAATACAAGAAGGGTGCGAGTGTATCGTCGGCCCGGAAATACTGAAAGGCTCAGGTGCGCAAGACGCCAGGCGATGTTAACCACTCGAGAGATAAGTTTGAGGCTATAAATTTCAAGTGGTGTTGATGTAAGTCCTCAAACTGTGCGAAATCGACTGCATGAGTACGGCCTACGAGCTCGACGCCCAATCAGGTGCCCACCGATACGTCACGGGAATCGCGCTCGTCGATATGAATGGTGTAGAGAACGCATAACATGGACCCAGGAACAATGGGATAAAATTATGTTTTCCGATGAGTCGCGATTCGGGTTTAAGCCTGATACAAGAAGGGTGCGAGTGTATCGTCGGCCCGGAAATACTGAAAGGCTCAGGTGCGTTCAGGAAGTTCATCCATACAGCGGCTCAACAGTTATGTTATGGGCGGGTATTATGAAGAACAGGCGAACTGAGCTCGTTTTTGTAAATGGAAACATGAATGCTGAAAATTACATTGAGGATATTCTCAGACCTTATGTCTACCCATTTGCACAAACCTTTGGCTCCGATTTTAGGTTAATGCATGACAATGCGCGTTCACATACAGCTCGGCGAACCAGTGAATACTTTGCAACGGAGAACATCCGGGTATTGCCCTGGCCTGCACAATCGCCAGATCTCAACCCCATCGACCACGCATGGGACATGCTCCAGAGACGTGTTTTGAATGACTTGGACGGAGCGACAACAACCCAACAGCTGAAGGATTTGCTACAATTCCATTGGGAGCGAATACCGCAAGATGACATAAACAGTCTCATTAATTCAATGAATAATCGTTGCCGACAAGTTCTGAATAGCAGAGGAGACCATACTTTGTATTAAATTGTTCTATTCTTTCACAATAAATAAATTTTCTTTAGAAATTTCATTTTGTAAGAAAAAAGTTTAGTTTCTGATGTATCTTAGTTTCTACAGCATATTCTAATATTGTTCATTTCTGTTATTAAAAGAACTTATAAAGACAACAGCTGTTATTTTTACATCATAGAATCCTAAAGATATTATTTTAAAAATAAAATACAACGTTATAATGTGAAGAACCATCCTAAAATTTAAATTAGTACATGTTGCTTAAACTTTTTTGATGAGTGTATTTACTTCGACAATGTCTGCATTATAGCGAACTGGTCTGAAACAACTATGCGTTAACACTCATACTTGTAAATATCAACCGGTAAATACAAACGTTCTGAAGTAGTATATTAGTGCGATCATAAGCGCTTGAACATCACTTGTGTCTCGTTCACGGCAGAGGTTGGTCTTGGTCGTAGCGCTGTTAATATCTGTGGTGTGATTGAAGATCGAGCAGAATGCGGTGCCTGTTAATAATCTGTTTATTTGTTTTGGCGGCACATCGCGTCGACAGCGGTAAGTTGATCCGTTATTTATGCTCATAATTTCCTGATTTTATATTGTCTACTATTTAAATAGAATTTGTACAATAATACCTAGCGACATCCTTGTACTATTTGAAATTAATTCGGTGCACTTTATGTTTTATATATGGTTCTGTGCTTTCTGTGTGAGGAACATGTTGTTTTCCGCGACAACTGGTGATCAAAAGGTCCTAGTGAATTTGTTATTTGTCTGCGGTTGTAGTAGATGAATTATTGTAATAACTTTATCTACTAATAATGTATACTAAATTAAATTATTCTTCGATTTCATGTACTTAATATAATATTGCGTATACTATGAGAAAGCAATCTTTGTTAGTTTTACAATATTTCTTAAATTTCGCTATCGTGTCGATATATATGGTAAAGTTCTAGTTATTTTCAGCACCGAAGACACCTGAGGAGTCCTGCGTACCGGGTACCACTTGGAAAGAAGATTGCAACGATTGCTTTTGTCACAGTAATGGCGTTGCTACGTGCACTCTAAAGGGTTGTCTTTCACCCGAAGAAGGTATGTTCTTTCTTTTAGGCATTTGCTGCTAATAATCTATGGAAGCCTTTTCAAATACTTGCCTAGCTTAAACTTGACAATCATATATGCAATGAATCAACTGAGCTAAATATATTATTTGATTATAACGAACTCCTTGCTGATTTTATATATGTTGCATGAGTTCATGTAGTAACTAGTACGCAAAACTATGGAGATGATCGACGTATTGCACTCGATATAAAATGCGATGAATTGATAACACTACCACCAGTGAGTAACCTTTCGTACCTTTTAAAAGTAAATTGTGTAAATGAATATTACGAGCACATGAAAGTCCAAATTAAAGTAGTCGCTGTGGCCGAAAACGGTCAGGAACATTTAGGACCATATAACTTAAACTTTCGAACTGAAAAAAAAATTATTGATATAATTATATTAACACATGTGTACGTATGTTCCTGACCGTTTTCGGCCACAGCGACTACTTTAATTTGGACTTTCATGTGCTCCCGGTAGCTCTTGGAGAAGCAAATGCAATGACTGCGTTTGTACTAATGATGGCGATGCTTCGTGTGCTCAAAAATTATATCCGGGATGCGAAAAAGGTATGCCTCTTTTTATTAAGTATCTAACAATTTATTTAAGTATTTTTAAATAGTCGCTAAACCTATCTATTTTCGTGTTAGAACGCATCACTTAGCACCTGTATTTTCCACTCCAGTTAGCACATAATACCTACCTTCTTTTTTATGAAACATAATAATAGTAGGCAAATTAAAACTGTGAGTTTTTTTCATTTTTATGTCATAGGTGGCAAACGAACAGGTGGGTCACCTGATGTTAAGTGATCACCACCGTCCATGGACACGAACAACACCAGAGAAGCCGCAAGTGCGTTGTCACTCTTTGAGGGGAAGGGTTAGGGGAGGGAGAGGAGAGAGAGAGGGAAGGGGATGGGTCTCCGGTGCTCTCACTGACCGAACGAAACGAAACAATGCAAGCACTGTTACTTGTACACGTCGGTTTTCTATGAGATGATTTGGAATTGCAGAAAGCGTGGCTACATTTAAATATATTCGGCACAAACAACATACGCTTTATAAATTGTTGTAATATAAACTTTCAATTGTAAAATACAAATAATAATGATATATGTGGTTATATACAGAACCGGTGAAGCTATGCGCCCCGGGTACGAAGTGGAAGGATGAGCGCTATAACTGTGAGTGCGCAGCTGATGGAGGAACCTCGAGTTGTTCACGGATACACAACTAAGCCTCGATATAAATGGTGACTATTTCTTTCGAATTACAAGCTCATTCTTTATAGCATTAAGAAATAAGTAAGTATTTTTTTTGCTTTGGCCAAACCAGATAAGAAACATTTAAGTAATTATTGAAATTATAATATTATATTATAATCATTATTAACATGATCATTATTGACTGGCATGGAGGTCAACGGTGACCGGTACTCGACTTCGTTACAGCTCCGTGGGGGCCACAGGTGACCAGTGGCGCGGTCAGTACTAAAACTACATAATTATAGCAAATATTAATAATGATCAATCGTAATAATTGCCTACAGCGCCGTGGGGGCCACCGATGACCCCTACCAAACGCTTAAAAGGAGATTTTATAACTCATACTAGCGGGCCGGGCGGACGTAGTCCTGTATTGATAATAAAAAAAAATATCTAAAAGTCAACCGCAGCGCCAACAACCGGGTTCAACTGTGAATCTAAACCTTTCTTGGATCCACTGGAACACGCATACAAAATTTCATCAAAATCTGTCCAGCCGTTTAGGAGGAGTTCAGTGACATACACACGTACAGAAGAAATTGTTATATATAGTTCATATTATATGCTGGAAATAATAATTCATCGTAATATGCATCGCATAATTAAAAGTTCATGTTGGCGCGTCGGACTAACCATGGAAAATCCGCCTGGCAGTTAACGAGTTGATAGTGTGATTTATCGCCAATTTTATGTAAGCAATCTTTTAGGCATTCTTGCTTCCTACTAAAATTTTTCCAGGAGACAATAGTATGGCGGTCTAAAAGACGGTAGTAAGCATGTTTAAAAAAAATCGGTAACGTATACGTGATATCTCCAGTGTTGCAACCGGACGGTCCGCACGCTTGTTCACCAGAAAACGTTTTTTTTTTTAATAAAACTACTCACAGGAAATTTTGCAGAGTGAGTATGTAGTGCTGCTTGTGTGGAGGGTGCCGGAGCACCCGGCAACGCAGCTTCCGGTACCGGTGGCATCCTATATGGAGGCACGTTTTCGACTGTACCTGAAAACAAAAAAATATAGTAGAAATTGTAAAAAATAATAATAATATATAACGTCATAGGACTCTGAATCCCATCGTAATATTAACAAAACTTCGCTACTTAGATAAAAATGGGTCACAACTAGACAAGAAATTAAATAGTTTTTCTTTCAAAAATGCGCTGTTAATCGGCTATATTTCTATATTTAAAAAAGACTCCCTTGGTTCGCATTTTAATGTAATAAAATGATAGTAGTTCCCTTTTTCATTTTCGTGTTTACATGGGCCAAATCACTACATATTATAACAAATTCTTCTGCTACGTCTGTCTGTCTATTTGCGATAAACTCTAAAACTGCCGAACGAATTTTCATGTGGTTTTCACCAGTAGATAAAATGATTCATGAGGAAGGTTTAGGTGTAAAATTTGTCAAGGTTTTATTTTTATTATAATGGCGCGACAACGTCCGCCGGGCCTTCAAGTATAATATAAATACAATATAACATATATATGATATACAATTAATAGCAGTTTTAAAATATGCTTCTAGACGAAACGCAACAATGCAAGCAATGTTACTTCACGTCGGTTTTCTGTGAGAGGGTGGTACTACCCAGAGCGAGCCGATTCATGCTGAAACTAGTAATACCTTCAGCGTGGCTTTACCACCTCTAAAATTGCGAATTCATATTTGTTACTCTGAATAGTAACATTGAATGTCTATAAAATTCTCGCAAAAGCAATTTATCGATGGCAGAGGCATGAAGGTGTCATGAGGTGTAGTGGTAATAAGTTCTATAATTAGATCCAACGGTTACGGGTTCAATTATCATTGCCTGTAACGTAACTTTTATGTGATCAAATATTATTGTCACCTCTGTGTCTGAAGGTTTACTATTTATAGGCCATTTTATTTCAAATCGACCACATTTGAGATCGACTTCTTCCTATGTGGCTGTGTTTTTTTTTTAATTTTCAAAATAAATCCAACCTATTTTACCCAACCCTAAAAAGTAATAGATTTTTCAAAAAAACTATAGCTTCATGAACATAATTTGGAGATTTTATATACCGATTTTATTTAAATCAAAATTGTTGTTTTTGTAAGATATTGGGAACATCTATTGGGAAAGATTTGCTATTTTTAATTTTATCATTCACTTCAAACACTGATCAATTGCGGATAAAATGCTCACAGACCGGACCAACTTTTTCTTCTGTATCTATGTTATATGTACGTTATGATTTGAACTGTAATTCGTTAGAGAATAGTAATATCGTACTACATCAAGTGATATAGCTAACATGTGCAAAGTGTCTTAGGGTTAACATAGTTCATAAGACGCTATCAATTTACTGAATGCTGTCATAAAATAAAAAAATATTACGTTTATTACCTATTGACTTACTGAGCATATAAAAAGTTTATATTTTAAATTTTACTCCAAATATGAATGTATATATAAACATTTTTTATTTCTCTTCCAGGCAAAATAACCTTCTTGTGTTAATATAAAAAGAAGAGATTAATAAACCAAAAACTCAAGCCAAATAGAGGACTACTCTAAGATATATTCAATAATTTCCAATAAAGCATATTAAATCATAAAGATTTTTTTTATTATTCGACCTCGTAATAGCTATTAAGATAATCATAGTTTTAAGTTCATGTTTTATGTTAGTGCTATTTCTATTGGTAAAAAGTCATCTAAGCATGAAAAATGTATATTCCTATGCTAGTAGACGAAATAGAAAGTGAACAGCGGACCACTGATATTATTTATTAAAATCCCACGTGGTCTATGGTTTTGGTGGTGGTGGTATTGGTGATTCTGATTGTTAGATCTAGTTGAATTTTAAAAGAATGTGAAGTTATCTATATAGTCTGTATAACTCTTTATTATAGATCCAGTTTTCATCGAGTTATATAATTTTAATGAACGAAAGAAATTTTTCTTATGTTATTTCCAGTATATGAAAAAGGGTTTTAAGAATTGGATATTCAAATGGTTAAAATAAGATTATATATAAAAAGCTTGCATTAATAAGCTTCTCGAGTGTAAATATCTGTTCCACGGAATCATGAATGGGTAGAGGATACAGCCGATTAGGGCTTTTACATTATCCCTGCACTGGTGTTGAAAGTAACAACGCGCGGATAATCCACAGAGTACGTTATATAAATAAAGGTCTCACTCGTTCTTTCCAATCAGCGCCTCTATAATACTACTTTCGAACTAATATCTGTTAGTTATAAATGTACATATATAGCTATGTATGTATGCATGCAGC
>MU159869.1:67976-90549 GCA_015888305.1 Antheraea pernyi | reverse complement strand
ACTTAACATCAGGTGACCCACCTCTTCGTTTGCCTCCTATGACATAAAAAAATACAAAGTCGAGTGTATCAGCTAGCTTACGATTATTAAAAAGAGAAATCCTTCGTTTTTACCTGATTGTACCGAATAAGGGTAATGATTTTATTACGTATACATGTATATATTTATCGTTTTGGCTTTATGGATTTCAATATACGAGTGATAGATAGACCCGTCTTAACTGTGTGACGCAGTTTCGTTTACTTGTCGTGCCAAAATTAATGACAAAAATTGTTCTAACATAGATTCAGATTACATGCTCAAATAACTCGAAATTAAAAATCGCCCACACCACGCGTCTGTACTATTATCCCACGCCTGCTAGACAAAACTACGTGTCGGCAGACGTAAGTATCGGAGTAACATGATTGCCATATATTGTGTAATATTGAAGTATGACGACAATAATAAAAAAAAAACAAGTTTGAATGTCGGGTTTTTTGTTATTCTTTATTAAAAATTCTAGTTGCTATTAATTATGTAAACAAGCAAGTGGTAGAAATGTAAAAAGGTGCAGAATCGAATGAGGATAATAAATGATTATCATATTTTAAACTATATTTTTCATTTCGCATTATCTTCTGAACAACTTCGTCAATTAACATGTTGTAAATAGGAAACTTTACCTCTATGAATTTTCATTTTGATTTAGCTATTTGTTTTTATAATAATTTCTAAATTATATGGTAAGCTTGTATCCAAACTTAATCCTGTAAAATCTTATTTCACTTATAATATAAAAACCATCTCTTTGGTTGAGATATTAAACTTATAAATATGCCGTATTATTACAAAAAAATGAAATACGTATTGAACACTTCCTTTAAAAAACTTTCATTACAAAAGAGTATCTTACGTTTGTTTACAGATAAGCATTATTTAAATTCTCAATATTCTCTAACCCTTGTCTAAATTGGCAGTTCTTATTTTATTGTATTTCTATTTACCGGCAAAAAACGTTTCGTAATAAATTATGAATTTCGTGGGTATAATTTGTAAGAGTTAAGTAAATTGAACAATTTTAAAGATTCACAAGTAAATTATAACTACTACTATTAACATTTAGCAATGTATTTCACAATTTCTGAATCTGACATGACACTGTTATTCGCACGCACGCATTTTGACATAATATATTAATCTTACAATTCGCTTATAATCACATCATTTTCTTTTAACTAACATGTCACAATAATGATAACTAACTAACTAATATAAAATAAGTAACATTTTCTTAACGAAAATCTTAACAAAAATATTATTCATGAAATTAATTTGTATGCAAAATATCTGTATGTAATGGAACGTTTTTGAATGATGAGATTGAATTTAACGAATACTATTCAGAGTTGCTTGCATAAAAAAATTTAATCAGTTGTTTGGCTAGACACCGCTTGAACGCGTTTTTGTAATAAACTATTTTAAGTGTGGGTTCAATGACGTTTTAAATTTTAGACAGTGCTTAGTTAAACTCGTATGAAACTCCTCTTAATTTTTTTTGTTGTAATAACACCGATGGTTTCGCGAACTTTTTTGTAGAGCTTAAAGCTTAATAAATATTTTTACTGTAGATTTTATTCTTTTATTAGCTGATATCCGAGCCTCCGCGCGCGTTATTTTTGAATGTATTAAAAAAATGTAAACTTTTGAGTAGATGCAAAACCTACAAGTGGTGACCCGGAGTTAATAACTTGCGATAATAAAACGGACAATAAACCCTTTTGTTTGTTCAAACCTCCAAGAATTATACTTTATTAGTTGGTTGGCTTCATTTTCACTTCATCCGACAGTTATTGACATTGTGCTTTAACATAGACACTTAGAGGATTGAATATAACTTTTGTACGTTTCTAGATGAATAGGTCAAATAATAAGCACCCATTTTTAATTGATATAGAACGAGAATCGAGTGCAGAGTGTTCTCCATAAATATTGCTACTGTCTAAACATTCACCTGGTATAATTTTACAAAACATAAATCTTTCCAGACGTCACAATCGTTCACAATGTGATGAGAAAGATAATATAATTCAAATTACATACAAACATATGACTTTCAATTCTATTTATTCTTGGAGTCCAAGTATAGTGCACATCTCACGCGCATGTTAACAGTAAACAACATATTTTTGATCATTTTGACATGGACGAATGCACGGGTAACAGTTCATCATTGCATATCACTACATAGTGTAAAACAAAGTTCCTCAGCCACGTCTGTCTGTCTGTTCGCGATAAACTCAAAAACGAAAGAACGGATTTTCATGCCATTTTTACCAGTAGCTAAAATTATTTTCGGGGATGGTTTAGGTATAATTTGTCAAGGTTTTTTTTTTATTATCAGGGTGGAACAACGTTTGCTGAACCCTCTTGTTTAAAATAAAATAGCTCATTAGTTAGTTATCTACCCGTAAACGTTCCGTGAACATCTGTCCAACCGATTTGGAAATAGTACTGCGGACGAAGTCTTGGGTAACAAAATAAAAGACTCTACTGCCAGTACTTAGTCTACTGTCACTGCCACACACTCTCACTGCCTATTTATATACCAGGTGAATATATAGACAATCACTCAATTTTCGTTCTAAATCAATTAAAAACATAGGTGCTTAATATTGGACTGAATTATCTAGAAACATAAAATAATTATACTCAATCTTCTAAGCATCTATCTTAAAGCACAGTGTCAATGACCGTTGGATGTATTCGAAGTGAACTGAAAGTGAAGCCAACCAACTAACACAGGATAATTTTTCGAAGTCTGAACAAATAAAAGGGTCGGTAGTCCGTTTTATTATCGAAAGTTATAACTCCAGGTCAACGCTCGCAGGTATTATCACCGATCATACAACGCAGCTTTATTTAAGTTCTAATCGATATTTTTGAAATTTTTACAACAAACTTATCTAAGGTTGTCTTTGTTGTATATTACTATTTGTTTTGATACTATTATTTTATGTGTTAAATATGACCATGCAGTATCATAGCCTAGGATACTGCGAAAGTTTAATCTTTCACCTGGTATAGGTAACCTCAATCACCTAAACTTCAGCTTCTATTTCGTTTTGTAACAATGGCATACAGTACCTTTTTATGCAAACGAAATTAGTACAATCATCATCGCACTAACCAACATAAAAAAAATAGAACTCAAAACAACGATCACCTTGGAATACTGCAATTCAAAAATAATAAGGGATTTCTATGATTTAATATGCTTTATTGGACACTCTATATTTTGTATATTACAGAATAATCTTAAGCATAAACTTTAGAGTTAACACCTTTCTTCTCTTCAACTTCAATATTACCTGAAACAAAGAAATATAGATGTCTATATTTATTTTAGACTGTATTATTATACCAAGAAAATAATGAAAGTACTGGTAGACGTTAACTATAATCCTTATCTGAAGAACTAAATATTGGTGGTTATATAATTTCATTTTTTTTACAACCTTGATTAATTTAATATTTTATTAAACACATTCAATTTCTAACTTTAACTAAGCAGTTTAGTAATATGTTTATATTTATATAATGTACGCTTGTTGTCTTATGAATCTATACTAATATTATAAAGAGGTAAAGTTCGTGAATTTGTAAGTTTGTGACGTTATGAATTTGTGACGTGAGTTTGTGACGTTGTGAGCTTGTGAGTTAGTGACGTTGCGAGCTTATAACGTTAGAGGAGGTAACCTCAGGAACTACTGGAAAATTATATCAGTGTTATATAGGTCATTTATCGAGGAAGATTATAGGCTAATATGCTATGTGCAAATTGTCCACCACTTATATTACAATCTAGAATTACGTCAAACTAAATGTTAGCCATCTACCAAATCCATTACACTGGAATGATATTATCATCTGTTGGTAGATCCGCACATTTTAAAGGCAATGTCTTGTGAAAAAGTCTTAATTTACTGGGTCTTAGCCCTGATGTTGCAAGTGTCTACAGACGGTGGTGATCTCTTAACATCAGGTGACACACATGTTCGTTTGCCTCATATGATATAAAAAAAAAGTATTGGACTATCCTTGTGTAAATCTTGTTGGTGCTTCAAATAAATAAAAAAAAAATAAAAAAAATACTCACGAGTGCATCTCATTAAAGTACACACAGCGCCTTCACCATTAGGTAAGCACCGACAAGTGTTACAATCAATATCACACTCGATATCAAACGCGATGAATTGATAACACTACCATCAGCGAGTAACCTTTCGTACCTTTTAAAAATATATTGGGTACATAATATTACGGACACATCAGAGTCCGAGTTGAGGTAGTCGTTGTGGCTGAAAACGACCAGAAACAGACGTACACATGTGTTAATATAATTATATCAATAAATATATTTTCAGTTCGGAAGTTTAAGTTATATGCTCCTAAAGGATGCTTACCCGGTAGCTCTTGGAGAAGTAAATGCAATGACTGCGTTTGTACTGATGATGGCGATGATACGTGTACTCAAAAGTTATATCCGGGATGCGATAAAGGTATGCTTCTTTTTATTAAGTATCTAACAATTTATTTAAGCATTTTTAAATAGTCGTTAAACCTAGCTATTTTCGTGTTGGAGCGCATCACTTAGCACCTGTATTTTCCACTTCAGTTGGCACATAATACCTACCTTCTTTTTTATGAAACATAATAATAGTAGGCAAATTAAAACTGTGAGTTTTTTTCATTTTTATGTCACAGGTGGCAAACGAACAGGTGGGTCACCTGATGTTAAGTGATCACCACCGTCCATGGACACGAACACCACCAGAGAAGCCGCAAGTGCGTTGTCACCCTTTGAGGGGAAGGGTTAGGGGAGGGAGAGGAGAGAGAGAGGGAAGGGGATGGGTCTCCGGCGCTCTCACTGACCGAACGAAACGAAACAATGCAAGCACTGTTACTTGTACACGTCGGTTTTCTATGAGATGATTTGGAATTGCAGAAAGCGTGGCTACATTTAAATATATTCGGCACAAACAACATACGCTTTATAAATTGTTTGTAATATAAACTTTCAATTGAAAAATACAAATAATAATGATATATGTGGTTATATACAGAACCGGTGAAGCTATGCGCCCCGGATACGAAGTGGAAGGACGATCGTTATAACTGTGAGTGCGCAGCTGATGGCGGAACCTCGAGTTGTTCACGGATACACAACTAAGCCTCGATATAAATGGTGACTATTTCTTTCGAATTACAAGCTCATTCTTTATAGCATTAAGAAATAAGTATTTTTTTTGCTTTGACTAAACCAGATAAGAAACATTTAAGTAATTATTGATATTTATCTCCACTGTATTTTGTGCCAAAACGTACAATAACTTTATTATAATCATTATTAACACGATCATTATTGACTGGCATGGAGGTCAACGGTGACCGGTACTCGACTTCGTTACAGCTCCTTGGGGGCCACAGGTGACCAGTGGCGCGGTCAGTACTAAAACTACATAATTATAGCAAATATGAATAATGATCAATCGTAATAATTGCCTACAGCGCCGTGGGAGGCACCGATGACCCCTACCAAACGCTTAAAAGGAGATTTTATAACTCATACTAGCGGGCCGGGCGGACGTAGT
This sequence comes from Antheraea pernyi, assembly GCA_015888305.1. Taxonomy (NCBI): domain Eukaryota; kingdom Metazoa; phylum Arthropoda; class Insecta; order Lepidoptera; family Saturniidae; genus Antheraea; species Antheraea pernyi. The sequence goes on along the minus strand of MU159869.1, from coordinate 84,916 downwards.
CCTGTATTGATAATAAAAAAAAATATCTAAAAGTCAACCGCAGCGCCAACAACCGGGTTCAACTGTGAATCTAAACCTTTCTTGGATCCACTGGAACACGCATACAAAATTTCATCAAAATCTGTCCAGCCGTTTAGGAGGAGTTCAGTGACATACACACGTACAGAAGAAATTGTTATATATAGTTCATATTATATCCTGGAAATAATAATTCATCGTAATATGCATCGCATAATTAAAAGTTCATGTTGGCGCGTCGGACTAACCATGGAAAATCCGCCTGGCAGTTAACGAGTTGATAGTGTGATTTATCGCCAATTCAACAAAGTTAAAGTTCAAGTAATTATAAGTTAAAACGATATAAATTAAACTTATGAATAAACATTTATAATAATTAACTTCTGTAAACTTCACGTTAGCTTTTAATAATAATGTAATAAAATATTTATTTAAAAAATGAGTGCGTGTGAACCGTCACACGCGATCGAAGTATAACTTCTTTGGCGTTATAAGATAGATAGATCTCTTCGTACTTTTCGACAATTTATTTACTTTATAAAAAAGATTTGCTAATAATATTTTCTGTGTTATTTAAGTTCCGAATTAGCTGATAATGAAGGAATACAGATAACGAAGCTTTGATTTAATTTGTTACTTACTTACATTGAAACCAAATGGCAGCACGGTCGCACGCCCTTATATATTATATTAATAATTCTATTGTATAATTTTTATTATTATTAAATTTAAAAATTTTTATTATTATTTTTTCGAAATATTTTGATTGATTTGTTTATTAACTATTTATTGAGAAAATTAATAATATTTAAAAACCGGATGGTACAGAAAAATGATGCCATATTGCCGTAACGGACTTCCGTTGCATTGTCGTCCAGTTACCTCCTAGTCACGCCTAAAGAAGTTTTACTTAAAAAAAAGTTGTAGTATAATTCAAAATTATTTAAAAAATAATGGAAGGTTCTCACTTACGTCTGTGGTATTCACTCTTATCTATACGTAATGTAATACGTTTATTACACTGTGAGACTTTTGTTAACAAATTGTCAGTGTAATTTAGTTTAAGCCAAGGAAAATTGTATAACTAATCTAATTTTTTTTTATATCATAGGAGCCAAACGAGCTGGAGGCTCACCTAATATTAAGTGATCACCGCCGTCCATAGACACTAACAAGAGTAGGGGAGTCGCTAATGCGTTGCCAGCCTGTGTTTGGGGGAGGAGACGAGGAGAGGGTTTGAGAGGGGAGGGGAGGTGGTCCTCCGGCGCTCTGACTAACCGAACGAAACGCAACAATGCAAGCAATGTTACTTCACGTCGGTTTTATGTGAGAGGGTGGTACTACCCAGAGCGAGCCGATTCATGCTGAAACTAGTAATACCTTCAGCGTGGCTTTACCACCTCTAAAATTACGAATTCATAATTGTTACTCTGAATAGTAACATTGAATGTCTATAAAATTCTCGCAAAAGCAATTTATCGATGGCAGAGGCATGAAGGTTTGCCTGTAACGTAACTTTTATGCGATCAAATATTATTTATAGGCCATTTTATTTCAAATCGACCACATTTGAGACCGACTTCTTCTGATGTAGCTTTGTTTTTTGTCATTTTCAATATAAATCCAATTTCAATGTTTTACCCAACCCTAAAGAGTTATAGATTTTTCAAAAAACTCCTATTTGCAAATAACTATAGCTTCTTCAACATAATTTGGAGATTTTGTATGCCGGCCTTTTTTACATCAAAATTGTTGTTTTTCGAAAGAAATCATATATTGGGAGAAGTTTGCTATTTTTTATTTTATTATTCACTTCAAAAACTGATCAATTACAGATACCATGCTCCCCAATATAGACTGGACCAACTTTTTCTTCTCTATCTATAGATCTGGTTATGATTTAAATCGTAATTCGTTAGAGAATAGTAATTTGAAAGAAAGAAAGATAATATGTTTATTGCAACAAACACATGGATAACACAATAGTAGAAAAATAGAGTTACAAAGATGTATATAATATAGAAAAGAAATAAAGAATGTACGTTAAAACATATTAAAATTATACCATGGTTTAACTGCAAAGGTGCACAATTCAGCATGTGCTGGTTGCCATCTTTACAAACGGCCCCAGCGCTGATCTTCCATTTCGGCCAAGTGGGTTTATGTATCTAGTAATAATAACACTATGATAATAATATTATAATAACACTATAATAGCGAAGTTTATTATGTATAATAATTAATATATGTTTAAATTGGTAACACTATCGGTTGACGGTGAAGGAAAACATCGTGAGGAAACCTGAACCTGAGAAATGTTCTTGTAGTACTACTGTAATGTGGGAAAAATATAGAACTGTGGATTTCTCAGAGTTTGAAATCGACAATACGTCGTGGGCTGGCGTGGTGATTACGCCCACACCTTCCTTCGGGAAGAGGCCTATGGCCCTGCAGTGGCCTCTTACAGGCTGATGATGATGATAATTTCGTACTAAATCAAGTGGTATAGCTAACATGTGCAAAGTGTCTTACTGCTCATATTATAACATAGTGTTAACATAGTAACAGCTAAAAGACACTATCAATTTACTGAATGTTTTCATAAAATAAAAAATATTACGTTTTATGTATTGACTTACTGAGCATATAAAAAGTTTATATTTTAAATTTTACTCGAAATATGAATGTATATATAAACATTTTTTATTTCTTTTCCAGGCGAAATAACCTTCTTGTGTTCATATAAAAAGAAGAGATTAATAAACCAAAAACTCAAGCCAAATAGTGGAATACTCCAATATATATTTAATAATTTTCAATAAAGCATATTAAATCATACAGATTTTTTTATTATTCGACCTCGTAATAGCTATTATAATCATAATGGTCACCAAAGCTATTATTGGTGTTGATTTTTTAGCATACTATCAATTAGTAGTAGATTGCCGTAATAGCTATTATAATCATAATGGTCACCAAAGCTATTATTGGTGTTGATTTTTTAGCATACTATCAATTAGTAGTAGATTGCCGTAATAAGAGATTGTTAGATAACATTACAACGTTATCAGCTGTTGCTTCATTAGTTTATGACTCTACAAACATACATTCTATTAAAATCCCTTTAGATAATACGAAACACCACAAAATTTTATTAGAGTTTCCTGAAATCACTAGACCACCCGCTGTAAATCGTACGATCACACATTCTACAGTACATCACATACGTACAACACCTGGCCCTCCAATATGGAGTACACCACGTCGTCTCGCTCCAGATAAATTAAAAATAGCTAAACAGGAGTTTGACGAGATGTTAGCAAGTGGAACAGCGCGACCATCCGAAAGTGCGTGGTCATCACCACTGCACCTAGCCCCTAAAAAAGATAATGGGTGGCGCCCATGCGGTGACTATCGGATGCTTAACGCTAGAACCATCCCAGATAGGTATCCTATTAAACACATTCATGATTGCACACATAATATAACAGGCTGCAAAATATTCAGCACAATAGATCTAGTTAAGGCTTACAACCAAATACCTGTATGTGAAAAAGATATTCCAAAAACGGCAATTACAACTCCTTTCGGACTATTTGAATTCCCATATATGACCTTCGGTCTTCGGAATGCCGGACAAACTTTTCAAAGATTTGTCGATGAAATTACTAGAGGTTTAGATTTCTGCTATACATACCTCGACGATTTTTTAATTTTTTCAGAAAATGAGACCTTGCATGAAAAGCATTTACGAGAAGTTTTTTGCAGATTACAACGTTATGGATTAGTGATCAACATCTCAAAGTGTGTATTCGGAGCCAACCAGGTAACATTCTTAGGTTACCAGATATCAGCGAGTGGTACGAAACCTCTTGATGCTAAAGTGAAAGCTATCAAAGATTTTCCTCTTCCTGCTAATATCAAACAGTTGCGTAGATTTATGGGAATGTTAAACTTTTACCGACGTTTTATACCCCACGCCGCACGAATACAAGCACCACTAAACGCCTTATTAGCGGGTACGGTCAAAAATTCACAACCAATCACTCTAAAGGGAGACACACTCGAGGCTTTCAACGAGAGTAAGGAAAGCTTATGCAATGCAACGTTATTAGCTCACCCAGATTGTAAAGCTAACCTTGCATTAGTAACCGATGCCTCGGATTCAGCAATTGGGGCCGTTTTACAGCAATTTAAAAATAGCAGGTGGCAACCTTTAGCCTTCTTTTCGCATAAATTGACTCCAGCACAACAGAAATATTCACCATACGATCGCGAACTTCTTGCAATTTATGAAGCCATTAAATACTTTCGACACATGCTGGAGGCCAGACACTTTGTCATTTACACGGATCATAAACCAATCAGCTTCGCTTTCCATGAAAAGAAACGCAATTGTTCACCCAGGCAATACAGACACCTGGATTTTATTTCCCAATTCACGACCGACATCAGGCATATATCTGGGAAAAATAACATCGTTGCTGACACGTTATCCCGAATAGATGAACTTGAAATACCAATTCAAATGGAAGATTTAGCTGAATCTCAGTATTCTGACCAAGAATTACAAAATATACTTAAAGAAGGTTCGTCACTTCGTTTACATAAATTCGAATTACCGGGATGTCATCGATTTTTGTACTGCGATATCAGTACACCTACATCCAGACCCTTTATTACAAAGGAATGGAGAAAAAAAGTATTTAATGGTTTACATTCACTTAGCCATCCAGGTGTCAACGCAACGGTGAAATTAATATCACAACGGTTTGTTTGGCCAGGCATACGAAAAGATTGTAGAGAATGGGCCAGGACATGTCTTCAATGCCAACGCACTAAAGTAAGTCGACACGTATCGGCACCATTAGATACATTTGATTTACCACGTGCTAGATTTCAACAAATTCATATTGATATGATCGGACCTCTACCAGTATCGCAAGGATATCGATACTGTTTAACAGCTATCGATCGCTTTTCACGATGGCCAGAAGTCATACCAATTATGGATATTACAGCCGAGACAGTGGCAAAAGCGCTTTTTTCAGGTTGGATTGCCAGATTTGGTAGTCCAATTGATATAATCACCGACAGAGGCCGACAGTTCATAATTGTTTGGAAATACCGCCGCTGGGAGTCGATTCCACAAGGTCGAAGTACGAGGCAGAAACGACCTTGAAAATCTCACCGTGGAAGACCTCCACTCATCCAGGTGGTGTGGATGAAATTTTAGTGTTTGGCGGGTAGTACGATGTTGGAAATTAGCGGCAGGTATAAGTCCAAACAACTCCTCTGAACACTCACCGTGGTAAATACCGGAGATAGATAAAATTGTTTATAGGAGGCAAGAAAATTTAAAGGAGCACACTCTCGTAACAGATACGTAAACAAAGATAATGAAAATAAATATTTGAAAGTTGTCAGTTTGAAATATCAAAATAAATTGTCGTCCACCATATTTTGTTATCAAACTTGCCAAAAAAATTATATAACAGTGCCATCTAGTAAGTTGATTGATAACCAAAACTAGACGAGCCTTTTACATACAAATCCGATTCTGAGGAGTAAAGATAGCATGGGATAACCCTCGACAACAGGAAACAGACGGAGAACACGTTCACGTAGACAACGATTTCATGGAAGACGGTCATTTTGCATTATCCCGATTTCTCTAAAGAATAGCTAACTTTACTATTTTCTTTGCCACCTGATATGTCTCTGTATAATACAGTATCCAAAAATGAATTGTTGGTTCTTGTGTCCTTCCGTGATATGTAGTGTATCTATTTTATTTGTCATTTAGAGGAGTCGAAAACTGCAAGTTATTACAACTCGTTCCAAGCGAAAAATAACGTTGGTGGAGAAAAACAAGGTAATTTCATTTTGATAAATGCTCAGATTACAGTAGAGTCCATTTCTTTATATGTTAAGTGAACGATATATATTATTCTTAAATGATAAACTTTATTTATTTGATTGACTACAGTGGTGACTGCATGCAGAAGAAAATATATAATTAATGAGTAGTTTCAATTAGCGAACTTGAGTTAATGCGTTTTTATCAGGCAACAATCAATATCCGCTCGCTTACCTCTGCGTCTAGCGGTAGCCATAATTGTACCGGACTATATTTTTCATTTCGCATTATCTTTATATATATTTCGTATCGGATAATATTCTAAACTATTTCAGTTTGATAAGGGGAAAAAATAAAACCCTTCCACCTGCATGTGTAAGCGTGTATGCGTGCACGTGTGTGGAGGTGATATGTGTAATGTTGTCGCAGTGATGTAAGATTTTGTGTCACTGTATCGCGCGAGCAGCGTACTCTAGGGCTCCACGCCGAGTGAACGGACCTAGGCTTGAGCTGCTGCCGAGGGGGGCTCTAGTCTGGTGAAGAGTCCATTTCTTTATATGTTAAATGAACGATATATATTATTCTCAAATGATAAACTTTATTGATTTGATTGACTACAGTGATGACTGCATGCAGAAGAAAATTTATAATTAATGAGTAGTTTCAATTAGCGAACTTGTGTTATTGCGTTTTGATCAGGCATCAATCAAAATCCGCTCCCCTCTGCGTGTAGCGGCAGCCGTAACGCAATAATTGTGCCGGATTATAGTTTTTATTTCGCATTATCTTCTGAACAACTTCATCAATTAACATGTTGTAAATAGTAAACTTTATCTCTATGAATTTCCATTTTGATTTAGCTATCTGTTTATATAAGAATTTCTAAATTATATAGTACTAGCTAACCCGCGCAACTTCGTCTGCATAAAATCAGTTACTACCGGTTTCTATTGTATTTCCAAACTCGAAAAATCTTAAAAACCTAGAACCCGAATGGCGACACCAACCGTTTTAAATTGTGAAACCGAACAGTTCAGCGACCCACTCAAACACATAATGTCTTCCCAGTACCCTCTGGATAGCTTCTGTGCCACTCACGACCACGCCCCACTTCTCATAGGCCCAGCGGCAGCGACAACGGAATAATTTTACTAACTTATAGTTTTTATTTCGCATTATCTCTTGACCAACTTCATCAATTAATATGCTATACAAAGTAAACTTTATCTCCATGAACTCTCCATTTTTATTTATCTATTTGTTTTTATAAGTGGACTTTTTTGTATAGCTAAAGATAATGAATATTTTACTACAAATTCCTTTGTTTCAAAAACATTTAAGCAGTGCACGTCATATTATTTGCATTGTTGCCAATTTTAATTATATTTATTGTGTTTAATATAAATATTTGCCAAAATAATAAGTAACCTTTAGCACTGAGAGATAATACACCTTGCTACTTTTATCTACTTCTACATTTCAGACATAAATTTCAAAATCAGATCAGTAGGACCAAGGATTATTACCCCGAATATCCAAACTTTACCTGTCTTTACAATAAGAGTATAGATATAGTATTGAATGGCAACTGCAAACGCCTAAACTAATTATTCTAATCGTATATTTACAACCCTGCATCCAATAATTCCAATACTCATCATTATTTGAAAAACAAATGTTATCAAACATCGAAACAACACATGTCCTGACAAAACTCTATTAGATACGTTTGAGACTTATTTTCTATATCACAATATAATATTGTGTAGGTTTATGTTTTCTAAAAAAATCTTTTGAACTTGATTCCGTAATCACTCATTGTCTAGCAACGCCGTAATAGGTGGTAATCTTTTTAAAAGAAACATAAAAATAAGTAAATTTTCTTAACGAAAATATTATTAATGAAATGAATTTGTTCGCAAAATCTGTATGTAATGGAACGTTTTTGTTTGATGAGATTGAATTTAACGAATACTTTTCAAAGTTGCTTGCATAAAAAAATTTAATCAGTTGTTTGGCTAGACACCGCTTGAACGCGTTTTTGTAATAAACTATTTTAAGTGTGGGTTCAATGACGTTTTAAATTTTAGACAGTGCTTAGTTAAACTCGTATGAAACTCCTCTTAATTTTTCTTTTTGTAATAACACCGATGGTTTCGCGAACTTTTTTGTAGAGCTTAAAGCTTAATAAATATTTTTACTGTAGATTTTATTCTTTTATTAGCTGATATCCGAGCCTCCGCGCGCGTTATTTTTGAATGTATTAAAAAAATGTAAACTTTTGAGTAGATGCAAAACCTACAAGTGGTGACCCGGAGTTAATAACTTGCGATAATAAAACGGACAATAAACCCTTTTGTTTGTTCAAACCTCCAAGAATTATACTTTATTAGTTGGTTGGCTTCATTTTCACTTCATCCGACAGTTATTGACACTGTGCTTTAACATAGACACTTAGAGGATTGAATATAACTTTTGTACGTTTCTAGATGAATAGGTCAAATAATAAGCACCCATTTTTAATTGATATAGAACGAGAATCGAATGCAGAGTATTCTCCATAAATATTGCTACTGTCTAAACATTCACCTGCTATAATTTTACAAAACATAAATTGTTCCAGACGTCACAATCGTTCACAGTGTGATGACGAAGATAATATAATTCAAATTACATACAAACATATGACTTTCAATTCTATTTATTCTTGGAGTCCAAGTATAGTGCACATCTCACGCGCATGTTAACAGTAAACAACATATTTTTGATCATTTTGACATGGACGAATGCACGGGTAACAGTTCATCATTGCATATCACTACATAGTGTAAAACAAAGTCCCTCAGCCACTTCTGTCTGTCTGTTCGTGATAAACTCAAAAACGAAAGAACGGATTTTCATGCCATTTTTACCAATAGCTAATATTATTCACGGGGACGGTTTAGGTATAATCTGTCAAGGTTTTCTTTTTATTATCAGGATGGAACAACGTTTGCTGAACCCTCTAGTTTAAAATAAAATAGCTCATTAGTTAGTTATCTACCCGTAAAAGTCCCGTGAACATCTGTCCAACCGATTTGGAAATAGTACTGCGGTCGAAGTCTAGGGTAACAAAACAAAAGGGTCTACTGCCACTACTTAGTCTACTGTCACTGCCACATACTCTCACTGCCTATCTATATACCAGGTGAATATTCAGACAATCGCTCAATTTTCATTCGAAATCAATTAAAAACATAGGTGCTTAACATTTAACTGAATTATCTAGAAACATAAAATGATATACTCAATCTTCTAAGCGTCTATCTTAAAGCAAGTGTCAATGACCGTTGGGTGTATTGAAAGTGAAATGAAAGTGAAGCCAACCAATTAATAGAGAATAATTTTTATGAAGTATTGTCCATTTTGCTATCGAAAGTTATTAACTCCGGGTGGCCGCTCGCAGATTATATCACCGGTCATACAACCTTATCTAAGTTTACTTTTGAAACGCATTTAGTTCTTATCCATACTTTTGAAATTCTTAGAACAGACTTTACCTAAGAGTCTCTTTGTTTTATATTATTATTTGTTTTGATACTATTATTTTGTATATTAAACGTGACCATGAAATCACCACGTGGCCATATCCTAAAATGCTGCCAGTGTCTAACCTTTCACCTGGTATAGGTAACCTCAATCGCCTGAACTACAGCTTCTATTTCTTTTTGTAACAATGAAATACAGTACCTTTTTTATGCAAATGAAATTAGTACAATCATCATCGCACTACCCAACATAAAAAAAAACTAGAACTCAAAATAACGATCACCTTGGAATACTGCAATTCAAAAATAATAAGGGATTTCTATGATTTAATATGGTTTATTGGATATTATATATTACAGTAATAATCTTAAGCATCAACTTTAGAGTTAACACCTTTCTTCTCTTCAACTTCAATATTACCTGAAACAAAGAAATATAGATGTCTATATTTATTTTAGACTGTATTATTATACCAAGAAAATAATGAAAGTACTGGTAGACGTTAACTATAATCCTTATCTGAAGAACTAAATATTGGTGGTTATATAATTTCATTTTTTTTACAACCTTGATTAATTTAATATTTTATTAAACACATTCAATTTCTAATTTTAACTAAGCAGTTTAGTAATATGTTTATATTTATATAATGTACCCTTGTTGTCTTATGAATCTATACTAATATTATAAAGAGGTAAAAGTTCGTGAATTTGTGACGTGAGTTTGTGACGTTGTGAGTTTGTGAGTTTGTGACGTTGTGAGTTTGTGTAAGTTTGTGACGTTGTGAGCTTGTGAAGTTGTGAGTTAGTGACGTTGCGAACTTATAACGTTAGAGGAGGTAACCTCAGGAACTACTGGAAAATTATTTCAGTGTTATATAGCTCATTTATTGAGGAAGATTATAGGCTAATATGCTATGTGCAAATTGTCCACCACTTATATTACAATCTAGAGTTACGTCAAACTAAATGTTAGTCATCTACCAAATCCATTACACTGGAATGATATTATCATCTGTTGGTAGATCCGCACATTTTAAAGGCAATGTTTTGTGAAAAAGTCTTAATTTACTGGATCTTAGCCCTGATGTTGCAAGTGTCTACAGACGGTGGTGATCTCTTAACATCAGGTGACACACATGTTCGTTTGCCTCATATGATATAAAAAAAATAGTATTGGACTATCCTTGTGTAAATCTTGTTGGTGCTTCAAATAAATAAAAAGAAAATACTCACGGGTGCATCTCATTAAAGTACACACAGCGCCTTCACCATTAGGTAAGCACCGACAAGTGTTACAATCACTCTTCCACACCGTATTCGGGGCGCATGTCTTGTCCGGTTCTGGATCAATATATACATTTATCATTATTATCAGTCGAAAGTTTATTTTCAATAAGTCACAAATCATACTTTATTTGTGTCGAATACATATGATATCACACAACGTGTTATGCAATTCTGAATATATGATTACTCTTAATTTAAACATGCAAATAACTATTTGATTGAAGTAGGCGTTAATTTGCGGAAATCCATAATTAAATATTATAGTGGACGCTACTTTGCACTTCCGCCTGGAATTGATTGATCACTACTACGTCTAACTGCTACAAAAAGATAAAAAAAGTCACGGGTACGTTGCTGGCATAGATTGGGTTCAATATCAAAAAATATTTTATCCAATTTAGGCCGTAAGAAGGCATTTATGAACGTCAAAACTACCACCGGTTCGGAAAACTACCTAGTCATTGAGAAGAACCCGCGAGAAGCTCGATCTGGTTTATCTTTTTAACATAATATATAATTATACTAGCGGGCCGGATGGACTTGTACTGCCTTGATAATAAAAAAAATTGTGTGGGTCCAATTGTGAATCTAAACCATTATCTGAGCCACTGGAACACGCAAACAAAATTTCATCAAAATCGGTCCAGTCGTTTAGGAGGAGTTCAGCGACATACACACGTAAAGAAGAAATTTATATAAAAAGACTAGCTGTAACCCGCGGCTCCGCACGCTCCTTTTTAAAATGTATTAAAGAAATGTAAAATTGTGGGTGAGTGTGTACATTACATAAAACGCTTTTTCAAAAACATTTGTAACTTCGACACGAACGCCATCTACTGTAACATGTAACGTGTACATTAGATATATGAATACTAATAATATATCGAATGGGATGGGATTTATCATCAGCAACATAACTGGAACTTCAACCTACTATATACCAAACTCAGTACTCACTAACACTATATAAGAAAGTAATGAAAATTATAAGCTATACATCTATATAAGAAAGTAATGAAAATTATAAGCTATACATTATCGAACAATATATCTTAAATCTTTTATTTTATAGATAGATATAATATGCCCGTATTGTCGATATACTTAAGTTATTCTTATACGTTGCTATAATAACTGAGTTATGTAGAAGCAAACGTGGTAAATAAGACAATATGGCAGCCAAATTGACCAAAAAGATGATATAATTCATATTACATACAAATATATGACTTTCAATTATGTATTTTTATTCTTGGAGTCAGTAAGGCACACGTCTCACGTCATCAATTTCACATGGACTAATACATACGTAGCAGTCAATCACTACATAGTGTACCAATTCAAATAAAAAGAGAATCATTAAAATCGGTTCATAATTAACTAAAATATCGATTAACATGCATGAAAAAAATATATACAACCGAACATAGTAACCTCCTCCTTTTTCGAAGTCGGTTAAAAAAGTCCTCTGTCAGCTTATCTGTTCGCGATAAAGTCAAAAACTACCATTTTCATGCTGTTTTCACCAGTAGATAGAATGATAATTCATGGGGAAGGTTTAGGTATAATTTGTCAAAGTTTTCATTTTATTATCCGGGCGCGACAACGTCTTCCGAGCCCGCTAGTTATCTGCCCGTAAAAGCCCCGTGAAAGTCGGTCCAATCAATTAGGAGATAGTAGGATATTGCGGACAAAGTCTTGAGAAACAAAATAAAATAGTTACTTCTTATAAGGTGAGTTATCTTCCAGTGAAAGTCCCGTGAAAATCAGTTCAAGCATTACGGATATTCCACTGCGGCCGAAGGCGAATAAAAAACCTAAATTACTTTTTATAAGGTCTGCTATCTACCAGTAAATACCCCGTGAAAATCGGTCCAACCATTTTGGAAATAGCCATGCGGACGAAACCGCGGAAAAATAAAATAGAACATGTCAACCGCTATAATTTCGACTATCTGGCAGTAAAAAGTAAAATTCCCGTAAATATAGGTCCAGCCGTTTTGGAGATTACCCGCAACAAACAAACAAACAGAGAAATATACTAATATAAAAATATAGACAAAGTATAAAGAAATTTTTTTTTGTTCATTTGTAGCCTTAGCCATTCATCAAAAAGTTGTTATTTTAATTGTACATACATAAACTTTATTTTTATAATACGTAATAGAGAACAAATAAAAAATTAGAAATAAAAGTAGTATAAACTTTTTCCATAGGAAAACAAAATAAACTTCGAAAATGTTTGCGATAGAAACTTACCACGTTACCATGGCAACGTATATAATACTAACGCTAACGAAATCTTTATTTGAACAATTTTGTTTTATGATTATGAAGACTAAGAAAATAATAATGATGGTTAAAATAATGTACGACATATTATATAGAAGATTTGGCGCTTATGCCTTTATTGTAACTTAGACATGGAATAAAATTGATTAAAGGATATATAAGAAATACCTATATTGACAACTTCAGAATTGGCAGTATGGATTAATTCCTTCGCCTGTCCTATTGAACGAATATTATTACTACTACTAACGAAATCTCTCAAAAGGAAAAAAGTGCCCGATTTTGAAACGTTCTTCATTGGTGCTCTGCTTCTATTGGTCTTAGCGTGATGATATATAGCCTGTAGCCTTCCTCGATAAATGAGTTATTTAAAACCGAAGGATTTTCTCAAATCGGACTGGTAGTTCCTGAGATTATTAATTACTTTTTTAAGGTCTGTTATCTACCAGTAAATACCCCGTGAAAATCGGCCCAAAGTAATGCGGACGAAGCCGCGGACAAATAAAGTAGAATATGTCAACCGCTATAATTTCGGTTATCTGGCAGTAAAAAGTAAAATTCCCGTTAAAATAGGTCCAGTCGTTTTGGAAATTACCCAGGACAAACAAACAAACAGACAAAATATAATAATATAAAAATATAGACAAAGTATAAAAAAAGTTTTTTTTGGTCATTTGTAGCCATATCCATTCATCAAAAAGTTGTTATTTTAATTGTACATACACAAACTTTATTTTTATAATACGTAATATAGAACAAATAAAAAATTGGAAATAAAAGTAGTATAAAATTTTGAATACGAAAACAAAATAAACTTTGAAAATGTTAGCGTTGATACTTACCACATAACTTCAGAATTGGCAGTATGGATTAATTCCTTCGCCTATGAACTATTTGAATAGGAAAAAAAAACTTTGAAAATGTTAGCTTTGATACTTACTACATAACTTCAGAATTGGCAGTATGGATTAATTCCTTCGCCTGTCCTATTGGACGAATATTATTACTACTACTTACTACGTTACCATGGCAACGTATATAATAATAACGTAATCGCTCAAAAGCAAAAAAAGTGCCCGATTTTGAAACATTCTTCATTGGTGCTCTGCTTCTATTGATCTTAGCGTGATGATATATAGCCTATAGCCTTCCTCGATAAATGAACTATCTAAAACCGACCGACCGACTTTCTCAAATCAGACTGGTAGTTCCTGAGATCATAGCGTTCAACCAAACAAACAAACAAACAAACAAACAAACAAACTCTTCAGCTTTATATATTAGTATAGATATGTATATTTAGATTACATTACATTACATTGTGTAGATGGTAGAGCCAAGCTGAAGCTATTACTGGTTTCAGCATGAATAGGTCGGCTCGACCGGGCTAGTACCCAGCTACCCCCCCCCTTTCCCCTTCCTCTCCCCCCAATACAGACTGGCAACGCACTTGCGACTCCCCTGGTGTTGCAAGTATCTATGGACGGTGGTGATCATTTAACATCAGATGACCCATTTGTTCGTTTGCCTCCTATGATATAAAAAAAAACACGTAACAACAATTTTTAGTGGGTGAACAGAGATAAGTCAATTTCAGATATCACCATCGTTCACTTATTGATCCACTCTATAATAGCCTTTTGACACCAAAATCCGTTTGACATGGCGCTTAAACTCAAAATCCAGCAAATCGGTGATATCCTTTGGGACTTTGTTGTAAAACCTAACACTATTCCTTAAAAAACTGTTATAGGTTAGTAGACTGTTAGTATACTTGCCTAAAATAAAGAACATACCATATTCGGATTCCGGACACCCGATGCGAGTACACAACCCATAGCCATCATGAGAACACATACAACCGTTGCAGTGACTTATCCAAGTGGTGCCGGGTAAGCAATCTTTACCTGAAGGTATCTCAGCTTTTTCCAGAACTGAAAATAATTTTATCGACGTACTTATATTAACAAATGTTTACGTATTCTTCTGACCATTTTTAGTCACAGAGAACGCTTCAACGCCAATGCTCATGTGCAATATTACTAACTCGAGAACAAACCCAACTTCATAATATTGCTAGTCTTCTCTCGTATTTAGCCCGTACCGTGATTCAAATTACAATAACTTTTGATATAGAGTGGATCGATATTAATGAAATAAAGACTAAGTTACTCTTGAGGATATGCTTTATAAATTTCTTAATGATGTTTTATTGTGAACCTATCACTTTAGCAGTGATGAGTGTTAATACAAACAGACAGACAGACAAATATATAGACAAACAGATAGATAGATAGACAGACAGATAGATATATAGATACACAGATAGATAGACAGACAGACAGATAGATAGATAGATATACAGACAGATAGATAGACAGACAGACATTTCTAAAAATAATTGTAAAGTATTTTATTACCTATGTTATTCCTAAACAACTGCAACATTTTTTTAATGAAAATCAAATAAGTACAGAAACGTTTGATTTATATTCTTATTATAAATACATATGTATATATATATATAGACATTCTTCATTCGAAAGGTGCGTGCACATATTGCGAAAGTGAGAAAACCATTCTCGTAGGACTCTAATGGCTTAGAGCTCTCAATTCATCGCCATTGATAATATATTTATTGCAGTACGTCGATGGGCCTCATATACTGGCACTTTAGTTTTTACACAAACTCACGTGACATATATAAATGCATGAAGTCTATAGGCAAAATATATTTTCGGATCATTTAGCACATTGCAAGTTAGATTGTCGAATTTACTGGACATAGCTCGGACGTAACTAGTAGTATTTAAAATAACTATAAGCACATATTTGAATACGCTTGAATGTATTATTACTGTAATGTTATACTATACTGCTTCTGCTTGCAAAATCATCCGTTTACTCTGGGTTAACTAACACGCAGCGAAACCTCTCAAAAGGATAAAACACCCGATTTTGAAACATTCTTCACTGGTGCTCCTTCTATTTGTCTTAGCGTGATGGTATATACGTTACAACCTTCCTCGATAAATGAGCTATATAACACTGAAAGAATTTTCAAATAGGACTAGTACTTCATGAGATTACTACCCCCTACAACAAACGCACAAATTCACAAACTTTACCTCTTTATAATATTAGTATAGATAAAGAGATGTCGTTTACTATAGTTGTACAAAATTTTATCTACATATATCGTACGCGTTAACGGATCAACTCACCATCGCTTTCGAAACAGTGTCCCGCCAAAACCAACAAAGTGATTATTATCAAGAACTGCATTTTACTCACTCTTCAATTGAAATACAAAAATTAAACGCACAACAGTCGAGAACAGGATTCGACAAGACAAAAGTGATGTTCGAGCGTTTACGACTCCACTTATATACTTCGTCCCAAGGATGATGTATATATTCTGTTATGTTAACTTTATTTTTAGCCGTCCGCATCAGTTTGCTCTCAACTAAACCTCGCATATTATTGTACGGGTGCAAATGTATATTGGTTTTATATTATTATTATATATTTATTCATAAGACAACAAGGGTCCACAAAAACAAAAACAAATTATATACTAATACATAAAATGGTAGTAAATTTAAAAATAAAATTAAAATTAAGTAACTATTAGGTCTTTACCTATGTAATTGCCGTTTTGTATGAAAAAATTTAAACGAATTTTTTTCATATTTTTTATTTGTATTAATCGAAGTAATCACCCATGCAATCAATGCATCTTTGCCAACGCAGTGGCAGTTTATTGATTAAAGAAATCAGCTGGACGAGAGGCAACAAATTCTTCCAAGGCATTTTGTACTGCCTCTCTGGTATTGAATTTTTTTCCCGCCAAGGAGTTATCCATATTCTGGAAAAAGTAGTAGTCTGTAGGCGCAAGGTCTGGTGAGTAGGGCGGATGACGGAGAACTTCCAACCCCAGTTCTTGCAACTTG
>MU159869.1:55898-67934 GCA_015888305.1 Antheraea pernyi | reverse complement strand
TACGAAAGAGACGGATGAGAGAAAATTACATGTGGCAGAGATGCGAATGTTAAGGTGGATGTGTGGTGTGACTAGAATGGATAAAATTAAGAATGAGTATATCAGAGGAAGTTTGAAAATAGCACCAGTGACAGATAAGTTGAGGAGTAATATGTTAGCATGGTATGGGCATGTCATGAGGAGAGATGAAAACCATGTAACTAGAAAAGTGTTTGTGTTTGTGGACGGATATACGAGTAGAGGAAGACCGAAAAAGGTATGGATGGACTGCGTCAATAATAATATGTACATAAAGGTGTGAATACTGAGATGACATTTGACAGGAGAGAGTGGAAAAAGAAAACATGTTGTGCCGACCCTACTTAGGTGGGATAAGGGTAATGATGATGATGATGATATTAAGTTAATTTACTTATCTACATTTCTTTCGTACTTAAGTCGCGTCGTCATTAAAATTACAAGAACTTTTAATAGAGTGAACCGATTTTAATGAAACCGAACGTTACTCGAGAATATGCTTTATCATGAATGAAGTTTTATCTTGAACGGAACACTTTAGGAGTGATACGTGTTCATACAAACAGACAGACATTTCTAAAAATGATTGAACTGTATTCTATTACTTATTCCTAGACACCTGGAACAGTTTTTTTCACGAAAATCTAAAAACTACAAACACGTTATATTTGCATTCTTATTGTATGTATATATAGTTCGAATTAAATGTTATAGTTATGGAAACACTATGGGCAAATGCTCAATGAATAATTTTTTCTTATCGCATTGTCTATAATATGGGTGTAAGGGGTGACATCTAAGAATTGAGATACCCAAGCCAACCTCACCCTGCTGAATAACGAACGAGGCAATGGCGAAAGCGGGGTGGTAGAGCTTACAGCCTGACTTGGTCGCAGCCACCATGTATATAGCGAAAAAGCCCGTCATAGTGATTCGCTTCTGCGGGTCGCGTTTCGGGATCAGCCCGTGCATATCCAGCTTTACGCAGGCCGGCATGACAGCGGCGACCGGCGGATAATGTGTCACTCGGTGGTCGCCATTGTTTTTGGATTGTACTATGCTTACCATCAGGTACAGTGAAGTCATTTTGCCGTGCTACAAATAAAAAAATAAATAAAAAAAACGAAACTATTTGCTTTTCCATTACAATTGTAATGTTAATTAAAAAAATAATGGTGTGAATTATTAAAGATAGTATAGATGTTGTATATTCACTTCACTCATGCTTATCTGTCGCTATTATATATGCAATTGGTCCAAAAAATACATGCCTGTAGTATATATCATCGAGTTATAGTGAATTTTATAAACTCGAGATACTGTAATTAATAATGCTACTGCTAGTAGCACAAATTGTTATAATTTCTATAACTGTAATCCCTATAACTATCAATATTACAAATTAAAAATATCTACTTTAATAGCTAGATATGGGTCACTATCCGCAATAGTTCTCCTCTCGGCGTAGCATGCGTAGCCTACATCTCCAGGAGAGCGAACTTTGATGTCAGGTGCCGGAACACGCTGCTCCGTGTCTTTACGGAGGCGTTCCACACTTCTCACGCCTGGTGTAGGTCCGCACAATTAGACCACGTAGCCATGCGTCCAACATGGTACCAGCATCGGCATGTATTCACCCCGCGTCGCCAGACGTGATCGACGGATGAGTCGGTCTTCCGTGTAGCAGGCCCCTGTCGTAGGCAGACCTTTCGAATCCCAAGCAGGAAGTGATTCATAGTATCGCATATGTCAAAGGTCAGGTATTGATCCAGTGCTCGGCCTCTGTGAGCACAGTATGAAATACCTCTTTTCTCGGCCTCTGCTCGTTCAGTGCAACAGCTATTGCGATTTTTAGCCACCTTATTAGCCGCTCCCGTACATTTCCCTGATTAGGCGCACAGGATGTTCCATATTCCATACGGAGTCCTAGCTGTGAAAATTCGTAACGTTATAACTATCTATATATAGTAGCCGGCTAACGTCATCTCGCCGCCATTCTCCATAACGTCATGATCACCGAATTCATCGAAAGCTATTTCAAAATGTGTAAATGAATCGCTCTTATAGTTAATCATGTATATAGGGCGACCCATTGCTCCTCTCTTCACCAACCAATGGTGATTTGTCGACCCCACCATTGGTGGAATTAGTCCAGTCGACCCGATAATAAGTCTCCCGTTGCCGGCATGCGAGCCGTAGCTTTGTGTAACTTACACCACGTACATTTCCGCTCCATAGTACGCGCTGCGGCTTGTAGCTTGAAAATTCCATATCGTTACGGCAAATCGTTTATTACGTGCTCGCGATAGTTGTACCGCAGCACAATGCTGTTCGGCGATAAGTTCCTTATGTACGGAGGCTTGCCGTCGAATATGATCAGTTGTTTGACGCTTGCCTGTACGTCCCCGGGTCCGCGCGTACGTAGCGTACCGTCTTGCTTTATTTCCGGGTCCAGCTTGTAGAAAGGGCTCGTTCGCGGTATTACTTTGTTTACATTTCTTTATGTCGTATTTTCTTTATGTCGTAAATACTTAACATTCCCGGCACATTCATTGTGTCGCTTCTTGATACGTTTTGTTCTGCAACGTTTTACATTTACCATACAGAGTTCTGATCACTAAACAACTGTAAAATAATAGGGCAGAAAGATCACGTCGCGCCGCAGGTGCTTTGGGCTGAAGGTGGGAAAAATAAAACGCAAAATAAACCGCGGGAACAATTAGTCCAGCTACAAAAAAAAAACAGCTATCTCAAGATTTTAGCTCCAAGTATCCTCAATAAACAGTTAAATGAAATCCCGGTAGTAACATTTCTGTAAACAAAGTCATATAATATTCCCAATAAATTATCACTCAAGTTATGTGTATAATAATATATCGTCGCAAATAAGCAATAAATTAACATGTAAAAGATAATAATTATTACAGAGGGTAAATCCCACACAAAATGATATAATCAGCTGTCTGTTATAGAATAGTTCACAGTGTTTATTTAAATGTTATCGATTTGTCAACATACTGCACAATCGCTTAATTGTTTCAAGTCAAAAGGTATGTTTTATTTTTTTACAAGCCCACAGTATTTGAGTTTGTATTTTTAAATCTCGGTGTCAATATGACTTTATAACTATACTAGCTACTGCCCACGACTTAGTCTCTCTGGAAGCTTGTATCGTGTGATTGTTGTTGTATTGCGCAAGTTCTTTCCAAATTACATTTAAATTCGATTCACTTCTGGTATTTCTAATAATATATTCAATAACTTCATAAACAACGAAACCATAACCCAGCAATGGACAGAGTCTAACATCATTCTAATTTATAAAAAAGGAGATAAATATGATATTGGAAACTATCCCTATCAGCCTTATGTCCAACGTATATTAAATTTTTGCTAAAATCATCCTGAAACGGATTGAAAAAATCTTAGACGAACATCAACCGATCGAGCAAGCAGGATTTCGCAAAGACTATTCAGTAATCGACCAGATCCACGCAGTGTGTCAAGTTTTAGTCGCATTTATTGCTTATAATAAAGCATTCGATTCTCTAACACACGAAAAGATATGGGAGGCACTACTAAAACAAAGAATCGAACATAAATACATTAGATTGATTAAAAACGCATAGTACAGCGAGAATTCAATTAGAAAAAAAGCGCTCCTTACAAAGTAGAAAAAGGCGTAAGACAGGGAGATCCCCTATCTCCGAAACTATTCTCCGCAGTACTAGAATTAATCTTCAGAAATGTAGATGGCATATTAATGTCACATTTGAGATTCGCTGATGACATAGTGCTACTGGCAAAAACATCAGAACACTTAAATAAAATGATAAAAGAACTTGCGACAAAGTTAGAGAGTAGGTTTGACACTGAATCCGGAAAAAACTGAATCAAACATACCATAGAATTAGGGAACAGTGAAATTAACTATACTGATGAGTACATCGATCTGGGATAGCTTAAATAAACTGGGTACACACCAGCTGCCTCCCCTCATCTACCAGACCTGTGCATTGAGGAGATGACTATCCCGCCCACCCCCTCAGGTCCGGCTACGGTGGTGGGAGATGGTGATGCTCAAACTAAAACTTTATTTATATGTACCAACTACCATACAAGTAAGATATAATAATTAGGTGAGACTCTCCAGAACTAAGCCGTAATAGCGGTATCAGTAGAAGAGTTTATTTGTTCTAGCCAAATTGTATGTTTAATTATTTTTTTCATTCTGTATTCAGTATAGTATTTGCTAGTGATTTCCCTCGTGTTAATGCATATTTTATGTAGCAGCCGTGAATTGTTTTTTTTTTAATGGATATACCATGTATCCATTTTTGTATTTTTGCAGTAATAACGTCAGCGTAACAAAAATCACAAATAATAAAAGATCGCAATGATTTAATAAACTTTATTGCATTTTTTTTACATATTAGAGTAATAATTCTTTATTCGGCTTTTAGATTACCAGTCCCTCCTCTTGATGTAATACCATTAATAAGATGTAATAAGAATTCTTAGTCTGGAAAAAGAAAAATCGATGTTTGATTAAAAATCCATATTCCTACTAAAAAACTTTCTTATATACTAAATCAATTGGTAATTAACGAAATATTTTTAATGTTATGCCAGCATTCGATAAATTGAGAGTTTTTTCTAGAGTCTTTGTGATTTGAAATCTACCGAAAGATTATTGTATCATATCCGTGTGATGGATTTAGCAGATCATAAAAATTTAATGCGACTTCGCCCGCATGAAATTGTTACTTTGAACTAACGTTAACACGCAGCGGAAGATCTCAAGAGGAAAAAAAACTCGATTTTGAAACATTCTTCATTGGGCGCTGCACTAATCACAGGGGTTGGTTTTTTAACCAATCCATACATGGCTTCCTGTGATTGCTGCATTTTTGTTCGTGCGACATCTAACAGACATTACTGTTGCTCGAGACCCCACAACGTCGTCGCATAAACAACGAACCTTTTCGCGTAACCAAAGTTCACTACAAATCCAAATTGTGAGTGTGCCGCGGTCTCTAACACCGAACTCGAGTGTACTATGTTTAGCGGCCACATATATTACCCGGCTACATCAGCGGTGCAGCAAAACCGACACAACAAGGTAAGTCATGCATTATACTGTTGATGAAGTGTTAGCGTCCCAAACGTGCGTAGACCCTAGTAGTAGGTCTGTGCACATTAAGGTTCTGCTCTTATTGGTCTTGAGTGATGCTATATTGTCTATAACCTTCCTCGATAAATGAGCTATATAACACTGAAAGAATTTTTCAAATCGGACCAGTAGCTCCTGAGATTAGCGTGTTCTACCACTATATAAAACTGAAAGAATTTTTCAAATCGGACCAGTAGCTCCTGAGATTTGCGTGTTCTACCAAACAAACAAAGAAACCCTCCAGCGTTATAATATTAGTATAGATATATTATAGTACAAATAAATAAGATCCAATAGAAGAAGTGACATTTATGTTTTACCATACAATAGTAAGTGTGATAACTGAATCCGTGACCTTTCTACCTAATAATAAGGCTTATTACCACTGCAACACAAAACACCTTCGTGCGTAAGACATTAAATGACTGCGATGTAAATATATTATGAACTACCTGACCCGTGCAACTTCGTCTGCACCAAATCGGTTATCATTGGTGTCAATTGTATTTTTAAACGCGAAAGTTTTTAATAAATCTAAAACCTTATTGCAGCGGTACCTACGGCTTCCAATTGTGAATTCAAACTATCAAGGGACTCACTCAAACATATACCCAGATGGTATGTGAGAAATCTTTTAAAATAAGTTTTACATTAATCACGTATAGTGTCGTTGCAGTCAGGAATGGACTGGAACTTTTGTAAACACTTCGCGCTCAGCTATGTATATTTTTTCGTGGAGAAGTGAAGCAAGCGGTGTAAGGAGAATGCGCAGGACAAAACAAATCAAGTCGCGGGTATCGTCTTCATTTAAATAACATAAAAACGTATTATAGCCATGGACCACTTAATCTAACGTATCTGGTACAGTAACAGCTTGTTTTAGACTTATAAATAACTGTAGTAACGCAACACTTAAATCGAAATGTAAAATTGTTTATAGAATTAATTTGCATTAAAAACTAATTGACATGATGTTTTATTCATTAGTAACTTCCAGTTAAATATAGACTCGTGTAACTTTTTCAATGAATAAATAGCATTGAACACGGTGCCCGAAGCGAAATATGATTTTTTTTAATCTTATTTCATCAATTAATTACAAATTAAATTTGATTAGCGTAATCATTTGTTTGATCGAAATTAAAAACTATAAAATTCTTGCATGTTAATTATTGACATATAAAAACCCAAGACACACAATCTCGAATACAAATAGCTCTGAAAACCGTCCCGCAAAAACTCCCCAAAATACATATGTGATTATACTCGTAGTCATGCGATAAACTTATGATTTTGCGAATTCAACCTTACCTGAATGAATTAAAGTTGTTTGTACAAGGACGGGAGACTATTTGAAATGACTGCACAATCCAAAATTATGTTTTTTTAGTTTTTTTATATCATAGGAGGCAAACGAACAGGTGGGTCATCTGATGTTAAGTGATCTCCGCCGCCCATACTAGCAACACCAGGTGAGTCGCAAGTGCGATGTCAAGTTGAGTTTGGGGGAGGGGGACTGAAGGAGGGGGAGGGGAGGTGGTCTTCCGGTGCTCTCACTGACCGATCGAAGCGCAACGATGCAAGCACTGTTACTTCCGGTCGGCTTTCTGTGAGAGAGAAACACTGAATTATATCATAACTATTTTCAACTTGTATTAAAACTTTTTCACACTCCACTGTATTGAAGAAAAATATAAATATTAAAAAGATATAAGCACGACGCGTCAAATATCACTTGCCTGTAATTATTTGTCTAAGAGCTAACAATGGTTTCGACAAAGAATTTCAATATGCCAGTTTTTTATATATCTTTATGTGCTTCCGAACAGCGTGCGGGCTACCTGGTTGCTGGTAAATGTTGCGTTTATTAGTGCATATTTACTAACTTTGAAACGCTACTAAAATATGAAATTATTATTGCCAGATATTTCTTTTATTAACAATAATGTGCCCGACGCTATTTTCTTCTAAATAAAATAAGTATGTTCAAACCATGTTAAGATAGCTGTAATTTTTTTTTTAATCATGGCTTAGTCGCCTTCGCGTCTATATCGCCTAAGTGACGTACAACTATATAACAATATGAATGACAATAAATTTAACAATAGCCTATATTAATTTTGTACAATTCTTTTTTTGTGGCAAACGAACAGGTGGGTCACCTGATGTTAAGTGATCACCACCGTCCATGGACACTAACAACACCAGAGGTGTCGCAAGTGCGTTGCCACCCTTTGGGTGAAGGGTTAGGGGAGGGAGTGGGAGAGGAGAGAGGAGAGGGGAGGGGAGTGGGCCTCCGGCGCTCTCACTGACCGAACGAAACGCAACAATGCAAGCACTTTTACTTCACGTCGGTTTACTATGAGAGGGTGGTACTACCCCGGGCGAGGCGACCCATTCATGCTGAAACCAATAATAGGTTCAGCGTGGCTCTACCACCTATAAAACCCTCCTCCCGAGATTAGTGCTTTCAACCAAAGAAACAACCCCTCCAGCTTTATAATATTAGTATAGATTAGATACTAGACAGTACATACAATATTTGATTAATATATTTTAGAGTTATAACGTCTAAGAGAAAATATAACTTATGCATCCTACGAAATATACACTCTATAACGCAAAAGAAAAAAAACACCATTTGTATTTTGTCTCACCGTAGCATCCCATCAAAGAACAGAGAAGTTCTCCATTTTCTGAGCACCAACAAATATGACAGTTAAGCTTCCACGTCGTACCCGGGGCGCATCTCTTCTCTGGTTCTGGATATAACCACACGTATCATTATAATTAATCGAAAACTTATGTTCAGTCATTCGAAATATATATATATAATAAAAGGCTAACGGGACGAAATCTGTACATTAAATATTTTAAAGAAAAAATACACTGAGTGGGCTTAGAATCAATGACATAACACATTTTTATAGTTTTTAAATTCTTTGTCTGTCTGTGTGTATGTCTGTCATTTGTACAGGATTCTCGCAAAAACTACTGAACGTATTTTGACGAAATTTGGTACGGTAGTAGTTTATACACCGGTATAACATTTAGGCCATGTTTTACATATATGTCACATTCGTATGTCTGTTTATGTTACTTTTAAGGAAACTCAAAAACAAGACATTTATGCGAGAAATACTGGACGAATTTTACAAAATTTGGTATCATAGTAGTTTACACACCGATATAATATACTAGACCCTGTGCGCGATTTCGACCGCGTATAGTGGTTAATTTAGGCGAATGCTAAAAAAAAAAACAATTTTGAAACATTCTTCATTGGGGCTCCACTTCCGTTGGTCTTAGCGTGATGATATATAGCCTATACCCTTCTTCGATAAATGAACTATCTAACACTGGAAGAATTTTTCAAATCGGACCAGTACTTCCTGAGATTAGCGCGTTCAAGCAAACAAACTCTTCTGCTTTATAATATGGACATGTTTTTCATATACGAGTATGTAACATTGGTATATATGTAAATCTTAAGTATAAGAAAACACAAAAGAGAGGACTTTTACGCAAGAACTACTGGACGGATTTTAACGAATGTTCGTAAGATTCGCCAACTTACAGATATTTCTACTACTAGGTTGGTCTAATTCACTTACTTCCATAGTTAACAAACATTTTCATATTTTGTTTTGGGCGACAGCAGCTGAATTAGATACTATATTCCTATTAGAAAAACAGGTGATAGGCGCAATTTATAACATTGGACCTAATGTATAATATATAAAAAAAATTAAATTGGGTATCTTAACTTTGATCTTTCGATAAAAATTAGTGATGACCTAATCTATGTACGCAAAAACTTAAAAAAGCTGAATTTAATAAAGAACCGTCATAATTTAAATACTAGAAAGAGATTTTTGCGACAAATTAGTCATCTCATGTTGTAGGTTCAGTAAGACCAGTTTAGTTTAGGAAAATAGTGTTACAGTTTACAACAAAGCCGCAAAGAATATTATTGATTTGCCGGATAGTAAGTTGAAACAGCATGTCAAACTGGTTTTGATGTCTAAAGGCTTATGATAGGGTGGATAAATATGTGAACGATTTTGATGTATGTAACTAACACTTACCTCTCTTTGTGCACCCGTCAAGAATCAACATTACTATAATATTTTTTTTTAAGAAAGAAAGAAAGATTTTCCAAATATACAGGATGTACAAAGGTACAAATAGATGTTGTAAAGCCATGCTGCATCTCGACGAACAAAATCATTCGCAAAGGGTGAGGCCAACTAAATCGTCGATGTCGAGTTTTAATCTATATACATACATATAATAAAATTGTAACTAGGCCAAAATCTGTACATTACATTTTTTTTTAAATTACAATCTTTGTTATCGATTTAGACGACAAAAATAATGTATTTACAATCTTTCTACAAGTATGCTATTACCAAGCTATGTTATATATATATATATATGTATAATTGGTATGAAGTAATTGGTATGTACACTTCTTTATCTTCGCTTTGCGAGATTTCAATTGAAAAAAGAAAAAATAACTCAGCAAGCAAGAACCATAGTGTCTACCAAAGTAAACAAAAGCACAAATAACAAACTCCATTTTCATGTTGTAACTTAATT
Source organism: Antheraea pernyi (assembly GCA_015888305.1). NCBI lineage: Eukaryota > Metazoa > Arthropoda > Insecta > Lepidoptera > Saturniidae > Antheraea > Antheraea pernyi. The sequence goes on along the minus strand of MU159869.1, from coordinate 58,141 downwards.
ATCTAATCAATTTTATTATTCGCCAAATTAGCACCTTAATAAAATTGAATTATTTATTGTGAGAATTAATTTGACGTACACAGATTTTGATAAAAGTTCGCAATAGCATTTATCTGCTAAAGGTCATTGGATGTTACATAATCAGCTATACTGTTAAAGATATAGCTAAAAGGATAAATAAATTGCGAACTTTTATCAAAATCTGTGTACGTCAAATTAATTCTCACAATAAATAATTCAATTTTATTAAGGTGCTAATTTGGCGAATAATAAAATTGATTAGATAATTAAGTTACAACATGAAAATGGAGTTTGTTATTTGTGCTTTTGTTTACTTTGGTAGACACTATGGTTCTTGCTTGCTGAGTTATTTTTTCTTTTTTCAATTGAAATCTCGCAAAGCGAAGATAAAGAAGTGTACATACCAATTACTTCATACCAATTATACATATATATATATATATAACATAGCTTGGTAATAGCATACTTGTAGAAAGATTGTAAATACATTATTTTTGTCGTCTAAATCGATAACAAAGATTGTAATTTAAAAAAAAATGTAATGTACAGTCTGTTTGTCTGTGCGTTTGTGCACGCTAATCTCAGAAACGCCTTATCCGATTTAGATGTGGTTTTCACTGATATATCGTGGTAAGGTTCACTTAACATTTAGTGTTTGTTTCATGTCAATCGGTTCGTAAATAAAAAAGTTATGCCAATTTAAAGAATCACGTCGAACATTTGTTAAACTATCTATCTACTGTTCTTTCAAAATTACGTAGCATTGACTGCAACTTTACTAATTTTCATTATAATAATAATGGTCTATATAAAATTATGATTACATAATAATAATATAAGGTAATAAAATAAGGTAAAAATGATCAGTTTCGGAAAATTAAAATAACCAATGTCAGTTGACCTCAGATCTATACGATCAATCATATGAAATTGGGTTCAGCTTAGGCTGGTGAAGTAGGTTGTACACGTCTGCGCAGGTATATAAAGCGCGCCGAGAGCCGCGCCGCTGCTTCGTAGTCCGGTGAAGCTGTAAAGACCTTAACAGGTCAATAGCATAGTCAGTTCAAGAAAAAAAAAAACGCGCCGCTGCTTACAGCATTCAATTATTCACAGCAAACGCACGTATTCCGGAGGCGCATGGCGTAACAGTTGCATTCGATAACACTGACTGTTTGCATAGTTCATCTATTCTATCTATCTTCTTCTATATACATACATATAATAAAAATGAAGTGTGTGTATATCATAAATTTTATCACTGATTGGGTATGAAAGTATACACGCTTCTGATAACAAAAACGCAATTTTTCAAATTTTTGTCGGTCTGTCTGTCTGTCTGTTTGATCCGGGTAATCTTCGAAACGGCTGAACCGATTTTGTCGGGAATTTCACTGGCAGATAGAGAAAATTACAGCGCGTTACTTAGGCTACTTTAAATTAGACTATATGTTAACCGCGGCTTCGTCTGCCATGCTATCTTCAAAACGATTCGATCGATCTTCAGATCACTTTCACTGGCAGATAGCTGATCTTATAAAAAGTAATTTAAGCAATTTTAGTTTATACTAGCTGTTAACCGTGGCTTCGCCCGCTGTGCTATCACCAAAACGGTTACATCGATTTTCACGGGACTTTCAATGGTAGATAACGAACCTAATAAAAAGTAATTGTGGTTATTCTATTTTAGGCTAGCTGTTACCCGCGACTTTGTCTGCATGAAATTTAGCAAGATTTCAACTTATTCTTTATTTTTAATGACAGAAATAATTATCGGCTTATTGTTTACAATTCGACATTATAATTATTAATAACATTAATGATATAGAGGTCTTCCTAATAAGAGTATTACGTAAAGAGTTCCATAATACAATTTGTTGCGGAACAGACAAGCGTTTATTTTTTGTATAGTCACTAAATCTTAATTATAATAAGGGCAATGTATATTAAATGTAATGTAAATATAAATCTTTATAATAATATTATTAGTTATTGTTTCAATAGTTCCTTATACAGTGTAAGTGAGCACTGAGGTAGTTATATGGTTGGTTATGGTTCCAAATATTATGCTGATGACAAACCTCATTTGGCACGCTCTTTGTATTTATATATCTAATGTACACGTTACATGTTACTTTTAGTGGCGTGCGCGTCGTACTTACAATTGTCTTTAAAGAGCGTTTCTGTAATTGTACATAGTCTCACAATTCTATAATTATTTAATA
>MU159869.1:8661-23005 GCA_015888305.1 Antheraea pernyi | reverse complement strand
ATTTGGCCAGAGCTTCGCCTTACAATAACTTCCACATAGGAGTGCGTCCAGATCAGCGACATCTTGCCCTTTATATGCCGAACTCCCACCAATGTAGTCTCACACCGGAATGAATAATGAACAGCCGATAACTTCCACTAATAGCGTTCGAGGTCATCAGTAACACCCCGATAAAGTCAATACAAAAATAGGGCTCTTCCATAACTGTTTTACGTAGGAAGTATAGGTGGCCTAGTGGTTTGACCGGTAGAATATCATTTCGATGTCCGCAGGTTCGAAACCCGGCATGCACCAACGAATTTTTGGAATTCGCGTATATTTACTAATTTAAATTGGTAGCACTATCGGCTGACGGTGAAGGGAAGCATCGTGAGGAAACTTGAACCTGAGAAATGTTCTTGTAGTATTTGGGAAAATACAGAACTGTGGAGTTTCTCAGAATTTGAAATCGTCAATACGTTGTAGGCTAGCGGGGTGTTTACGCCCATACCTGCCTTTGGGAAGAGGCCTATGAGCCTGCAGTGGGTCTTCATCATGCTTATAATGACGATGATGATGCATGTGAGATAATAGACAGAAAAGAATAGACAAACGGACTTTTTTGTAGACATATTTGAGATGTATTATTTGGCTGAATTCTCAGATGTTCTAAAAAGTCTTGTCGAGTTTAATGGAGCTTACTTTCTATTAAGAAAGATTGATGCAAAAAAATGGATGGATTATGCGTAATACAAATACAATTATAATTGCTGTTACCATTGCCACCTTAGAATAAATTTCTTTCCTCCAAGATTGTACAATAAAAAGCCCCATATACTCAGAACAGGTAAATGATGTTAATCCTGGATGCAATTGGACAAAACTCTGTATTAATCATTGCATATTATAAAACAAATTCCTCTGCCACCAGGCACGTATACAAATGGGAGGATAGTTGGGTTTTATCCCCCCAAAACCCCCGCCCTCGAAAAAAAACGGACGTTACATAAAGTAAACGGGATCATAACCACTGTTAAGTACGAGTTCATATGTTTGTTTCATTTTTGGTAAAAAAAAAAACAAAAGTTTGCATACGTCCCTGTCTTCCACGTTTGTTTGTCTGTCAATCTGTTCGCGGTAAGCTTAAAAAACACTGGCCGGATTTTCATACGGGAATCACCAGTAGACAAAGTGATTCATGACTTATATATAGTGATACTTATATTATATAATAAATACAACCGATTACAAAAGTTACTATAAAAATCTACCAAAACATACCAAGACCTTTATGTACCTACATAGTGTTGGATTGTCGTAATCATATTGAGGTCTCGGTCACCGTATATTTCCTTCTGATTATATTTCGATTCTGAGGAGTCCCCTGGTGTATCTTCAAAACCCAAAGCCCAATACAGAAGTATAAAAATAGAAATAGGACTTTCGGGTAAAACACAAAAATCTTTATAGAAAAAAAATCATATATTTTTGATATTTTTGTATATAAAAGCCATGTAAAAATAAAAAAGAAGTGATAAATATCGTCAAATTTTGACCATGTTTTTTTTTCCTTTTTTTATGTCAAAAGGCGGCAAACGAACAGGTGGGTCACCTGATGTTAAGTGATCACCATCGTCCATAGACACTAGTAACACCAGGGGAGTCGCAAGTGCGTTGCCAGCCCATGTACGGGGGAGGGGTATGGAAAGGAGAAATGGGAAGGGAAAGGAGGTAGGCCTCCGGCGCTCTCACTGACCGAACGAAACGCAACAATGCAAGCATAGTTACTTCACGACGGTTTTCTACGAGAGGGTGGTACTATCCCGGACTAGCCGACCCGTTCATTCTGAAACTACAGCGTGGCTCTATGTTTAATCCTTCAATGTTTAAGAAAGTTATGTCCAATAAACTAAAAAAGCAAAGCGAAAGCGAAAATTCGGTATCTTTTGAACGAGTAATAAACAAAACAACATTTATCAAAAGGGCTAATATGACATAGTATAAAATTAAGGTAATAAAATAAGTATTTTTGAAACCATCCAATCTGGCGTGGAACATTCCATATTTAGTAGGCCGAGACAAAACAGTTAAGTACAAATCAAATCAAAATACCTTTTGACAAGGCGCTTATGAACATCAATTATTATTATTATGAACAGGCCGGCATGACAGCGGCGACCGGCAATGGATAGTGTGTCACTCAGTGGTCGCCATTGTTTTTGGATTGTACTGTGCTTACCATCAGGCACAGTGCAGTCATTTTGCCGTGCTACTATAAAAAAAAAATCAAAGCTACCATCGATTCGGATAAACAACCCAGTCATTGAGAAAAACCGGCAAGAAACTAGACTGGGTTATCTCTTCATGTTATATATTTTTACAAAACATAAATTGTTACATTCGTTATTAGTGGATGTACAGAGAGGGACGTCATTTCCAGACATCACAATCGTTCACCTATTGATCCACCCTATAATATCTTTTAGATATTAAAACCAGCTTGGCATGGTTCTTGAACTCACTATACGACAAATCGGTAATCTATTTTGGGACTTTGTTATAAAACCTAACTATTACCTAAAAAACTGTTTTTTCATTTTCTGTTTTGACTCTCTTAATTTTTTATTAATTTGTTTTTCTGGGGTACATATTCACGAGCTATATAGTGTAATCAATCAAATACGTTGAAGAATTCGATTTTATAACTAATAGTATTAACTCGTATAAATTAACTTATTGAGCACTTGTCAAAAACCGTGGCCATTCTCACATATGACATTTAGTTTGAACTATTAAAAGTATATACAGTTATCGAGAGCGAACAGACACGGGCGAATGGTAAAAAAACAATAGTTTTCTAACGATAAATACTAATGGAGTATATAAGTGGGATTGCAAGCGCTTGAACATCACTTGCGTCTTTGTCTCGGCGAGGCTGGTCTTGAGCGCTACACAGTTAACCTTTGGTTGTAACTAAAGATTGAACAAAATGCGTTGCTTGTTAATAATCAGTTTATTTGTTTTGACGGGACACCGCGTCTTAAGCTGTAAGTCCGTTAATTGATTATGTTCATATTTGGCTTGTTCTATATTATCTAAGATTTATACAGAAATACATACATAATATAATATACACATAACGACACGATCTTACTACTTTCAATAAATTCAGCGGAATTTTGTGTTGCAGAAATATTATTTAAAGATATTTGATAATTATCACCAGTATTTATTTATAAATAAGCATTCTAAAGTAGGTATGGTTTTGATATTATATTCCTGTACTTTGCTTAAAAAAGATAAAACAACGTGTAAGCTATTTACCTACTGTCGCCGAATGTTCTCAGAAGCCACTGTACATTTATATTTCTGTTCTATTCAGGAACCTTTATCAAACTCGCACTGACATGTTACGTCGCGGGCAGTAAGAATATATATTCTTTTTGTTAGCCACATAACATTAATATTAACGCCATAGGTGTCAAACGGACAGGCGGGTCACCTGATGGTAAGTGATCACCGCCGTCTATAGACACTAGCAACACCAGGGGAGTCACAAGTGTGTTTCCAGTCTGTGTCTGGGAGAGGGTGAGGGGGTTGGGTTGGGAGGGGAGGTGGTCCTCCGGCGCTCTCACTGACTGAACGAAACGCAACAATGCAAGCACTGTTACTTCACGTCGGTTTTCTGTGAGAGGATGGTACTACCCCGGGCGAGCCGACCCATTCATGCTGAAACCATTAATAGCTTCAGCGTAGCTCTACCACCTACAACCTACCACCTGATCTACCGGCAGTTAAAAATGCGAACAACGATTGCTTATATAGCGATGCTGGCGTTGGTGCGTGTACACGTAAGTCATGTCACGTACACGAAAATGGTATGTTGTATATTTTATAGTCGAGCTGTGTCCAATAAATTTGACAATGAAACTTCGCAATAATCTGAAATATCTATGGTAATAAAGGAAGCTTATGTTAATATGTTACATTAGTTCATGTTAAAACTAGTCCAAATCTATGAGGATTCTCTGAGCTACTGCACTCCATATCAAAAATATGATCGGCCAAATTAGCCATGAATTATAATGAAAAAACATGACTCGCAGCAATTGCTGTGGCAGAAAATTGACAGTAACACACGTAAATATATATTAATATAATCATGTCAATAAAATTATTTTTAGATGCGGGTAAAGTTGAACTTCCTCCAGGTGACTATTGCTTACCCGGTAGCTCTTGGAAAAACAAATGCAACGATTGCATTTGTACTAATGATGGCTTACCTGTGTGCGCTCTCGCGGATTGTCCTGGATACAAAGATGGTATGTTCTCTCTTTTAGGCACATTATATTAACAGGCTATTAAACCATTTTCAAATACTCGTCAAAAAGTCATAACACCCGCATGTTCCAATTCACATGGCAAAATTATAATATAATTCGGAATAAACGTAACAAACACATATATAATCTAATTATTATCTATACACTTGCAATATTCTTAGGACGGTTAACCAATAAAATAATAAATTGAGCATCATCTATTGTTGGTAAAAAACACATTTTTAAAATCACATTTAATTAAAAAAGGTACATAAAACAGTTCAGATTAATTATATTGTTTTCAATTCGATTGAGTCAACGATACATAATATACAATACTGTATCGAAACTGCTGCTATGCAGAAAATAACCTCGAGCGTTAAGCGCCCTCTATTTTCGTTTATAAACATTAATTAACTACTGAAGATGTTTTGTATTATTAATGCTTATGGTAATATTTGTAAAAAAACTAACTATTTTTTAGATGAAGAAGAATTTTCTTATTTTACAAGAACTAGCATTCTTCTAGAGCAGAGGCTCTTGTACTTGATTTGAATGGTGAACTTACTTGATGAACCCCTGCAGCTACATTTCTACCATATTCCCAAAACTCGACTAAAAATGTGAAAATTAGATCTATCTATGAAAATTTGTGTTGCGACTGAGTTTCAACCACGAATTAATAGTTATCGGCACGTTGTACTGAATATGCATTGTGCAAGTTTTGTACAAGTAACAGTCGCTGAGCTTCTTAAAATATTATCTGCCTACATTGATAGGTGAAGTCAGGCCAACATTTTAGTTCTTTACTATTGAAAGCAGATAAATTTTCGTTTCGTCGTAATTTTCACGCCAACGTATACCTCCGTCGAGTCTCCCGTGGACACCTGGGGGTCCTCCTGGACCACTTTGGGAACTAATGTTCCAAAGTAACAAAATTTTCTTTCTATTGAAATATGACTACGATAGGTGGATTACAACCGTCACAGACACCATGATACGTATAGATAATACAGTTATTTGGACAATTGTTAATATACAGGCTGAAAGTTTAGACAGTAACAATATTTATGGGGCATAGTCTGCACTCGATTCTTGTCCTAAATCAGTTTAAAAAATAGGTGCTTAATATTTCACCTAGTTATCAAGAAAAATACAAAAATTATACGCAATCCTCTACGCTTCTAGGTTAAAGGACAGTGTCAATAACCATCGGGTGAAAGTGAACGTGGGAACGGCATGGATAAAAACAAAAGGGTTTATTGTCCGTTTGATTATCGAAGGTTATTAACACCAGGTCGCCGCCCCTTGCAGCTTTCGGCAACGGTCATTGCACCTAGGTTTATTACGTGCCTGTTTATACTTTTGAAAGTCTTAAAACAAAATTTAACTTAGGTTATCTTGGTTGCTTATTAGTCTTTGTTTTGATATTATTATTTTATATATTGAATGTGACCATTGTATCATAGTATACTAAGCGTGTTTAACTTTTCACCTGGTATAAAGACAATAATATGTTTCGAATTTATGAAGTATGGGCAATTATATTCGGCACCAACAACATAAGATTTGGAAATTATTGTTTTTAATTGATAGTAATGATGATTGGTTATACTTAAATCTAGGCCTAGGTAACATATGCGCCCCGGACACGACGTGGAAGAAAAATTGCAACATTTGTATGTGCGATGCTGGATTAGCCATGTGTACTTGGGTGCCATGTGCCAACGGTAAGTTTAAAAACAACTGGTAATTTTTCCTTTCGTATTAGGTTCTCATACTTTAAGAGTATTGGGACAAGTTATTTCTGGTCTTGAAGATTATAGTTTTAATAGACATTAATCAAATATGGTATTATATATCGAGGGCTTTTTTGTGGAGGCACGCGTGAGCATGCAGTGCTTTTAAAGGGAATTTGGAAATAATCGAAAAATTGCCATAAAAACTGAAAAAAGTTAAAGAGTATGAAAGAAGAAAAAAATCAAAATTCGTAGCCTTTTAAAAAAATTGTGTTTTTTTTAATAAATTACAGTTATCCAGTTACAAAATGTAATCTACCTTACAGAACAGTTACCGAGTCGTAGTAGTCTCTGTAGTTAGAGGTCGGATGTAGGAAACTACAAAATATTAAAGTCGTAATTTTACAAAAATCACGCTAAGACGCATAGGAGCGGAGCAGCAATGAAGAATGTTGCAAAATCGGGGTATTTTTTTCCTTTTCACAGCTTCCGCTGCGTTTTAGCGCAAAATAACAATTCCACGCTTACGTATTACCGCCCAACGAAGTGGGCACGGGTCGGCTATTAATGATAAAACCTCACAAAGAGATTTTTTATTTTTTTTCCATCTGCCTACGCTATCCAAGCAAGGTCTTAACAGCTTCACCGGACTACAATCTCACAAAGAGAACCATATAGCATATCCTTGAGTAACAAGTAGTTATTGTTTCATTAAAATCGGTTCGGTCTATCAAAAGTTATTGTACCTTTAATGACGTCGCAACTTAAGTTTTAATGGTGGTAGAGCCACGCTGAAGCTATCACTGGTTTCAGCATGAATGGGTCGGCTCGCCCGGGGTAGTACCACCCTCATAGAAAACCGACGTGAAGTAACAGTGCTTGCATTGTTGCGTTTCGTTCGGTCAGTGAGAACGCCGGAGGCCCACCTCCCCTCCCTCTCCTCTCTCCTAACCCTTCCCCATGCTTTCTTCTCACATATTTAGTTAATTCAAATTAAGTTTTTATTTATTTCATATGTTTAAGCCACTGTTTGTTTTAGTTCTCATTATATGAAATTGTGATATCTGTGATACGGTTTGTAATCAGTGCAGATACCAATATTACTGTTAATTATGTACAAATTGACTTGGAACATTAAAATATTATTATTATAAAGGGTGACAACGCACTTGCGACTCCTCTGGTGTTGTTAGCGTCCATGGACGGTGGTGATCACATAACATCAGGTGCCCCACCTGTTCGTTTGCCACCTACGACATATAAAAAAAAACTTAGTTTGGATAAGGATAAGAAGATGATGATAATGAAGCTCAAGTGACATTATATAGGTTAATATATTAGTGAATCTTTAATGGTAGGCTTAATTTAAGTAGCTTTAACGGCGTTTTATAATGTAATCTTTTATTAGGACATCAAGTTGTGATGGAAGATTGAGTTTGTTATTATATTTTTAGCGCAAAATGCAATGAAAATAATTAAAGCGATCACTCACAGCTTCAATGTTACCTTTAGTTCCAGAGATCAATTATTGTCTATGGTGATCTGAAAATAGTAATGTATTTCTTTAAAAATATCAAACAGATAAATTACGTAATGTATTTACTTCAATGACCTAAAACTAGGATTGGCAAGAAGTAGCGAATGAGAACTGAGGCTGGCAACGCACTTACCACTCTCCTGGTGTCGCTAGTGTCTATAGACGGCGGTGATCACTCAATATCAGATGACCCGCCTGTTTGTTTGTCTCCTATGATATAAAAAAGTACGAGTTCATACGTTTATTTCAATGTTTGTAAGGTCCAAAAGCTTGGATACGTGCCTGTCTGCCAAGTTTGACTGTCTGTCTGTTCGCGGTAAGCTTAAAAACTACTAAGCGGATTTTCATGCGGTTTTCACCAGTAGATAAAGCAGTTCACGAGCAATTATATTATCAGGGGGCGATAATGTCCGCCTGGTCAGCTAGTTATATTATAAAATACAAAGATATTACTATAAAATTTACTAAAACATACCAGGACCTTTATGTACCTAGTGTAGGTTTGTCGTAGTCATATCAATGTCTCAGTCACCATATATTTCTTATTCGATTTTGAGGAGTCTCCTGGTTTATCTTCAAAGTCCAAAGCCCAATATAGAAAAAAAGAAGTAAGACTTTCGTGTAAATTTTTTTTTTTAATATTTTTGAAATATTGTTTATATACAAAATGCCATGTAAATATTGTATAGCCATGTACATCCATGTAAAAATAAAAAAGAAGTGACAAATATCATCAAATTTCGACCATGTTTAAGAAAGGTATGTTCAATAAACTAAAAACGCAAAGCGAAAGCGAAAATTCGGTATCTTTTGAACGACTAATAAAAAAACCTCAACATTTATCAAGAGAGCTATTTCGAGGGCTATTAACACATAGTACAAAATTAGTAACAGTACAGTACAAAGTATAAAATAATAAAAAAGATATTTTATAAACAAATTACATAAAAAATTCATCACCTATGTTAATCACTGCCATTGCTTAATGTGAAAACAGGCATAGCTAAATATTAATTGAAATTTTTTTTTTATCAACAATTTTTAGATATTTCTTTAGTTATAAAAAATCATAATTAATAAATTAATACATTTTTATGAACTTTTATCACAGGATCTTATGAAGTATATATACCGCAAGGGCTCCACGAAGTTTAAAATGTATAGACCAATTATTTATAGACAAAGCAATTTTTTACCTGCCCCAAAATCCTTCAAAAACATTTTTCTAGAGGTGATTCCTAATCGAATAAGCTGTCGCTCATATTTCTAAGACCTTTATCTCTATTTGTCACGTTTTTGAACTTGTTGGCTAGACCAGTCACGGCGGGGCTAGATTTGAGCGCTGCACAGTTAACCTTTGTGTTGCGATTGCAGATTGAGCAAAATGCGTAACTTGTTAATAATCGGTTTATTTGTTCTGACGGGACACCGCGTCATAAGCTGTAAGTCCATTCATTGATTATGTCCATATTTGGCTTATTTTGTATCGTCTAAGATTTATACAGAAGTACATACACAATATAAAATACGCAAAAACGACATTCTTTTACTACTTTCAATAAATTCAGCGTACGTTTGTGTTGTAGACAATTAATAATTAAAGATGTTTAATAATTATAAGCAGTATTTATTTATAAATATACATTCTAAAGTAGGTATGGTTTTGACGTTTATTGTTTTCCTTTTCTTTGATCAAAATGGAAAAAACAACGTGTAAACTATTTATATATAGCCACGAAATGTTCCGAGAAACCACTGTAAATTTATTTATTTTATGTTTTATTCGGGAAACTTTATCAGACTCTCACTGAAATGTTATGTCACGGAAAGTAAGAAGGTATGTTCTTTTTGTAAGTATGTATTAATGCCTTTACAAATACTTGTGTAAAGAAATTCTTAAAATGGCTTCGACAAGATACTAATCACGGAAAACTTCGGTACGAACTTCAAACATTTGACGAACACCCGCGTACCCAGACAAGTTACAACTAAGCCATCGTCGCTTTCTTCTCTTCCATCAGTTGACTGTAAACTATTCTTAAATTTCATGTTTTTTTTTATGTCATTGGTGGCAAACGAACAGATGGGTCACCGGATTTTAAGTGATCACCACCGTCCATGGACACTAACAACACCAGAGCAGTCGCAAGTGCGTTGCCACCATTTGGGGGGAAGGGTTAGGGGAGGGAGAGGAGAGAAGGGAGGGAAGGGGAGGTAAGTCTCCGTTACTTTTTAGTTAGTTACTTTTTTGCTACTACAATTTCATGTTGATACCAATATATAAAAATATAAAAGTAAATTAACTTGAGTGGTAAAGTTTCTTTTTATTACTTAAACACAGAGACATCATGCCGAAAAGAAAAAAAAACGGTAGACCACATTCCTTCAGGGCTGAAAATAATTTAATTGATATTTATTTACATATATATATATATATATATTTTCTTTTTTCCTTTTTTCTAATATTTTTTTTAAATATATTTTATTATAAATTTGTTCAATTCGAAAAACTACTTCCAAAAAATCTGAATTTCAGGTGTGACTCTTCTTTAGAAGCCCATAACTTGACAAATAAACGTGATAGAAAAAAAAGTAATTATGCATTCGCATTCATACCTACCAGAAGTCCAAATAAACTGAATATGACCGAATTTCAGAACCTCACCTTTTTTTTCGTTGTCCACTTCACGTGAAATGCCTCATAAGCAATATAAAGGGAGAGAGGGATGATCGCAGTTTGATAAGACTCAGTACTCACTCCTTTGACACAAGGTGTAATAGTGAGGAGGTATTGGTTGTTCAAGTATAATGTCTTCTGGAAAAACATGAGTAACACCTGTGAGTTTAATTTGTTCGAATGTACGTACAACTTTAAGTTCGAGAGTGAGTTCTGCAAGAGCCAGCGTTGCTGTTGGCGAAATTGTCCTAAATACTTTTATAATTTTAATGGCAAAACTGCGTTGCATACTGAGCAATGTTTTCTTGATGCATCTTTTTTTTTGTGATCTACCGTTAGTAAAAAAATGCGTACCGGGTACCTATTTCAAAGAGGATTGCAACGTTTGCTTTTGTACCGATGTATAATGTCTTCTGGAAAAACATGAGTAACACCTGTGAGTTTAATTTGTTCGAATGTACGTACAACTTTAAGTTCGAGAGTGAGTTCTGCAAGAGCCAGCGTTGCTGTTGGCGAAATTGTCCTAAATACTTTTATAATTTTAATGGCAAAACTGCGTTGCATACTGAGCAATGTTTTCTTGATGCATCTTTTTTTTTGTGATCTACCGTTAGTAAAAAAATGCGAACCGGGTACCTATTTCAAAGAGGATTGCAACGTTTGCTTTTGTACCGATGCTGGTCTTACAGCGTGCACTCGTAAGTCGTGTTACACACTCGAAATAGGTATATTCTTAACTTTATAGCCGAGCTACGTCCAATAAATCTGTCAATGAAACTTATCAACAACCCAAAAATCTGTAAAGGCAGCTTACGTTAACCTATTGGTATATTGAATTTTTCTTGGTTTAATACACATTGTCAGCTGTGAAGGACCTATCTTTTCTATACATATAATTAGAATGTAACTGTAAGGTGTCTGTACTTTTTCGATTTAGATGAATCAAATTTTTGCAGGTGTCTACGAATACGTAATATAATAAATACGTTTCAGTCATTTTTACAAATGTCTGTCTGTCTGCTTATCTGTCTATCTGTCTGTCTTTTTGTATGAACACACATCACTGCTAAAGTACTGGGTTCACAATAAAACCACATCAAGGAAATCATAAAGCATATCCTCGAGAATAACTTAATCTTTGATTCTTTTTTTTTATGTCATTGGTGGTAAACGAACAGGTGCGTCACCTGATGTTAAGTTATCACTACCGCCCATGGACACTAACAACACCAGAGGAGTTGCAAGTGCGTTGCCACCCTTTGGGGGGAAGGGTTAGGGGAGGGAGAGAAGAGAGGAGAGGGGAGTGGAGGTGGGCCTCCGGCGCTCTCACTGACCGAACGAAACGCAACAATGCAAGCACTGTTACTTCACGTCGGTTTGATATGAGAGGGTGGGACTACTCCGGGCGAGCCGACCCATTCATGCCAAAAACCAATAATAGTTTCAGCCTGGCTCTGCCACCATAAAATTAAAATTATTCATTAAAATCGTTCTAATCTATCAAAAGTTATTGTAATTTTAATGATGAAGCGGCGTAAGTACGAGAGAAAAGTGGATAAGTAAATGGACTTAATACATTCAGGTGACTTTATTAATTACTGTTTTTTACATAAGTTTCCACGCGGACGAAGTCAAGGGCACAGCTAGTATGGAATAAATGAATATTATCTGGATATAAGGTACATACTTCCTTTTCTGTGTCCCTAGCAATGTGTTTGTAAAATTTCATTATGAATAGTTGAGTTGTTAAGATGTCCTGCAGGACATAAACAAACTTGCACATTTACATTTATTAGTTAAGATAATATGACAAATCGTATATAATAAGAGTATTTGTTATCGATTTAGAAGCCAAAAATAACCCATTGTTACACAATACGTATAATCAGCCAGTCACTCAGGAACACCAATAAACACTCTAAAGATACTGTAACTATTTATCCGGGCAGAGCTTCGCCTTACAGTAACTTCCACATAGGAGTGCGTGCAGATCAGCGATATCTTGCCCTTTATATGCCGAACTCCCACCAACCGGGGTGAATAATGAATAGCCGACCAATAGCGTTCGAGGTCATTAGTAACACCCCGATAAAGTCAATAGCGCGGTATCGCAGGTCAATAGTGGTTCCCCGGGTGGCGTTGTCTCGCCTCTCGTCAAGGCGGTACCGGACGTAGTCATTAACACCATTTAAAATTTTTGTGTCTGTCTTTCTCTCTGTCTGTCCTTGTGAACACCCATCACTCTGAAAGTACTGAAAAGATTTTGACGAAGCTTAGGACAGTGATAACTAACATTACAAGATTACATCTAGGATACTTATTGTTTCATAAAACGCAAGGTATTCTCCATGATCTGCCTGTTTGTCTGTCCCTTTGAACACGTATCACTCTGCATATAAGTGACAGTTTCGTTTACACATATTTTTTATATGTGGTTGATAATTACGTATAGAAATGTCATCTAGCCGTAGTTCAGTTATATATATGGTTCGACGGACTCAACAGTTCGGAACCAAGCTATTATTTTTTTTTTAAGTAGCTTAGGGAAATATAGCTTAAATTTTTAGTTAATCACGCAGATTATATACAGCACAAAGAAAATTTAACCAAAATCCCACATTAATGATTACATTACATTAATTTACATTAATGATAAAATTAATGTAACAACATATAAGTGACAGTTTCGTTTACACATATTTTTTATATGTGGTTGATAATTACGTATAGTCACTTATATGTTGTTACATTAATTTTATCATTAATGTAAATTAATGTAATGTAATCATTAATGTGTTAACATTAAAGTTATGAGATTCATCTTCTACAGTGCAATGTAACTATTGGTTTATGTTTTAGGAAATAATCTTGTTAACTTTAATGTTAACACATTAATGATTACATTACATTAATTTACATTAATGATAAAAAAAGGCCAAAGGGAAAACTAGCTAAGTCACATTTATAAAACTTTACAGGAGGACAATTAAAATTTTCATAGCATTTTAAAGTGGACATGGTATAAGCTCATATATTCGAATGAATGATGTTGAAATGAAATTTATCATTTATATGTATTTTGAATTGTTTTTTGATTTTGATTTTGTATTTTGATTTTATATTATGAAATGAGTATGTTTTCCCCTTTAGCCCTTAATTTCTATTCAAACTTACCTACGTCACATGGCATCCAAGTACTATAGGTTACTCCATTTACGCACCAGCAAACGTTACAATCCTTCTTCCACGTTGATTCCGGGGCGCATTTCTTATCTAGTTCTGGATATAAATATAGTATTCTAAAATGTTCTTATAAGATTATAGAATTATAAGGTGACCAAATTGACACAATCCCTCAACGCCAACTGTCACTTTTTGAGTTCTCCGTGTATATATGTGAAGTATACAGTTTAGTTAATTTTAATTACTAATATATGAATTTTTGACGTGATAACGTCTTATAAATCGATGAACGCTGGCTGCACGCACTGACTCATTGTCACGTTCCACCTGAGCCGAGCGTGCAAGCGAAGGCGCGGAACAAGCGATAGAGAGGCGTGATCGGCCTAAGCGTTCGGCTTCTCACGCATCCAGGTAGAATAATACAATTCAATTCATTAAAGTATGCAATTATTCATCAATATTTTGATTAAAAATATTAGCGGACACATTTTAATTGGCAACTCTGCCGAACCATATTACCCCTTTTACAATCTTATAAAATAATTTGCTTTCTACCATCTACCCCATGAACGTAGCATTTTTGCAGTGGGATCTCGTACTATGACCACATCCATTTATTTTTTATTTTTTTATATCATTGGAGGCAAATGGACACGTGGGTCACCTGATGTTAAGTAATCACCACCGTCCATAGACACTTGCAACACCAGGGGAGTCCCAAGTGCGTTGCTAACCTATCTTGGGGGTGAGGAAGAGTAAGGGAAGGGGGAAGGGGAAAGTTAGGTGGGACCTTCGGCGCTCTCACTGACCGAACGAAACGCAACAATGCGAGCACTGTTACTTCACGTCGGTTTTCTGTTGGTCGGGTGGTAGTACCCCGGTCGAGCCGACCCATTCATGCTGAAAC